>JAVDPK010001237.1:0-16492 GCA_034780415.1 Cichlasoma orientale
CCCCCCCCCCCCCCCCCCACTGGTAGACTACAAAAATAAACACATGGTTCAACAGCACATCCCTGAGCAGAGAAAAATGCTTATATGCTTTACATAAAGGAGAATTAGTTTTCAGTGCAGCATAGGAAAACACAAAAAAGCCACCATGAGAGGACTTTAGCTACCTGTAGGAGGTGATATTAAATTATTCATATTCTGACAAATAAAAAAATCTAATGGAAAATCAAACTGATAATTCAAATCACATAACATTTGTATATGCTGCAAGTTTTAATGTAGAGCAACTACAGCAGCAATTGAGCTTAAAATATTGGCATATCACAAAGCTAAGCGAAATCTTCCCTACAATATTTTGCTTTTCATAGCAAATTCGACAAAAATAAAGTAAAAGTATGTGAATACAGTAATTAATGCAGTGTGTCCCAAATGAGCTCATCTTATTCAACAGAATTATATATTCTGTATGTAAAACCTGAATATGCAAAGCATCCGGTAACCTTACTGCATACAAAAATCTTGTCAGACAGTATATTAGAAAATGTACTGTGTTTATTTTGCAGCACTGTTGCTGGTACAGATATATATTTAAATGCCTAATACTTGTTTGTAGCAAAGGAAGTAAATACAATATGAGAAAAATTACTGAGTTTCACCAAAAGAGCCTGTGATACTTAGAGCTGTAGCACCCTCTGCTGTTCAAGTCAGTTAACAGCCAGAAATTTTTTACATTTACGATTTCACTTTAAAGATTATCAGTCTTAAAAATAAAACATTCATTTCATAATTACAACAAGACAGAAGTGTTAAACAATGGAATCATTATATCAAGTTCAGTGTGAGGTATATAAATGATTTCTAAAATTTACCTTTTTACAAGTAAAATTAAGGATATAAGAGTTTTACATAATTATTATTACATTAAATTATTCTAGTCATCACTGAAAAGTACACAGTATAATGATTAGCTGTTAGTGGACAGCAGTGGACAGTTTCTGGAGGGCTTCAGATGTAGCCAGAGTGGCGGCGCCTAACGGCTGTGGCTCAAGAACATACCGTCCCCCTTGGATGGCTGTTCTTAACATAATTTTGTTGTATGTATAATGATTAATTTCACTGTATGTATGATGACAATAAAAGCCCTATTCTATTCTTCTATTCTATATGGATAGCGGAGAACATTTACGACCTCCTGTTCAGTGTTCTAATTGTTGTTTGCAAATGAAGATATATTTTTTTAAAAGCTAAAAAAAGACAGAGGGTCATCAGATGACATTTTCAAGATTGTATTTCAGTACATGTAGTCCCGTGGACCTGAGCAACCAAAGATTGCTCAGACTCTGCTGGATAACAGAACCCAGTCTACAAAATTTGTTCTTATTTATATGCTTGTGGAATTTATGTCTTCTTCTCATGTATATGCTGCTGAATTTCATTGCATGGAAATGTGCAATGATAATAAAGAATTTCTGATTTCTAAAAAAAACAGAAACCAAAAACTTTCTTGTTTTTAGTGCTTAGTGCTTGCTGTACTTCAGATTTGGCTTTTTTTTTTTTTTCTTTGTTTTCACCAAACCCAGAAGGTTTTAGTTCCAGTCAGGTTTAACCAATGTTCAAACTTTGAACAACTGTTAAAGATGAACGAAGCAGGAACAGTGTTATTTTAGATTTACAGGTATTTTTCCATCCTTATAATCGTGACTCTGGCTAGTGAACTGCCCCGAGCGGCCAGTTTGTGGGTATGAGAGAGTACACGGGTAAACCCCAGTTTGCTGTACAGCGCCACACCTGCCATCTGGGTGGAGGTAGTCTCCAGCACCACTTTAGAGAAGCCTTGTTCCTTACAGAAGTCAACTGCAGTCTGAGCCAGCCTGAAGCCGAGGCCCATTCGTCTGCACTGCGGTGCAACGATCATTCTAAACATTTCCCCATACTTTTCTGTCCCACTGTGTTTGGCTGCCACAGCCACCATACCGATGACCTGTGGTCTCCCTTCAACCTCAGCCTCTGCCACCCAGAAACAGTCATCAGATCTGCTCAGGAAGTTCCCAGGGATGTCCTGCATGTCAGTCCGAAGTCTCTCTCTGACGTAACCGGAATATATTTCATGACAGCAGCAGTAAATGACACTCCCCCAGGCTGCTGGGAATAGCACAGCCACAAACACAGAGCCAAGGAGGTATCCAACAACACCCAGAGCCAGAGTGATGGTGAGGTAAAGGGGACTGGTCATGGCATTGCGAAAACACGGATAGATGTGCTCCCTGGTGGTGGTAGTGAACAGCGCCAGCACTGTGTCCTTGTCTGCAGGGCGGTACCGACGGATCACCAGCTGCATGATGAATGAAACTACAAGAAAAAAAAAAAAAGTGAGAAATGTTGTTGTTTGGGCTAAATCATCAAGTATGTCTTAAGGATAATTAATTGGTGTTTAATTAAAAAAATTTAAACTACTCTACAGTTATTGTCATTTATTTTTGATTTTATTAACTTTTGTCTAATTTTTTTGGTATCCTGAAAACTAGTTCTGTGTCCTTCTGAGTCGAGGATTCGAAGTGTGTCGAGTGATCGAGTGAGATTTTTGTGAAGCGTGTTGATGACGTATGTGGTGACGTTCGAAGCCCTGCGAGCCGGCCGTACCACGTGACTGATTCAGGAAACAGTTCGCGGATTTGGCGTGCAATTTGAAATATAAGGGGCAGTGAAACGCAATGGCAAAAAAAAAAACAAAAAAACCTTGAAGTCCAGCACTGTGGATAAGCTGTTATTTTTTTTTTTAAAAAAAATGAATAAAATGTCTCTAATGACATAAGCACAGTTACAAACCAAGTAAAACAATCACATTCACATCACAAACCTCTCCCCAATTTGTTTCCACTTTCCCTTTTGACCCCACCATTGTATCATAAAAAGAGACACCATATTAATAAGTTCATAATTTATGTATTGGCATCGCAAACATCATTTATTCAGTTCAAAGCTTCACACACCAAAGCCACGGTGTGATTATAATCACTGCCTTAGGCCCATGCTTCATAAAGCTTCATACTAAAAACCTTTTGTGGTTTAAATAGTTCTTGATTAAGTTTTTGTGCTTGGGATAATTTTCAGGGCTTTTCTTTTCCGCTCAGTTCTATATGTTACAAACTAAACATTCGATTGAAAAAAATAACACTCCGATTGGTTCATGGTGAAGCAACTTGGTTTAAAATACTACTTCACCGCAGGACGTATTCGTTATTTTAGTCTTTTACGCCTTTAACTGCACACAGCACGCCATAAACTAAACATAAGCCAACATCGTGGTTTGGGAGATAACGGTATCAAATCTGAATGTCAGAAACACCGTTACACTGCATCCACACCAGTGTTTCTCAAACTGTGGGACGCGAACGACCTGGGAGAAAAGTCATGCTGAACAAATGTTGAATATCGGATTAATTCTTAAGGCGGAACAAGGAAATAATGTTACCATAAGTTAGCAGGCACGTGAGTAATGAGACTAGCGAAATTCTTCCCCGTCACTGTCTTTTTGTGTACACAGAGCTGTCGTGCCGCGACAGCTCTGTGTACACAAATCTCTATCAGATTTAACGTAACTAAAGAACGACTAAATAAGATGCTTAACAAGTCTGTCTGCTAGCCACACTGCAATCGCACATTTTACCGAGATTAACTCTGCCTTACATTAGTGAGACACCTTGCGCCGGTTGATCCTTCACAGGGAAGCGCACACACAAAAACACGAACCTGCGCAACAGAGCACCGTGAACCAGTATGAACTTCTAGACGGGTAAATGAAACACACAAGCACGACAAATACACCTTTGAAACCTATATAATACTTAGATGAGGCAATTCGGTTCAAAGTAGGGCTGTAAAAGAAACTGCTCCATGCAGTCAACCACACCGTACCCCCCGGAGAGTAAAAGACTCCGGGGTAGATCCGCCTTCTTCAAGTCAGCCGATCCGCTCCGTCCTGTCACTCATTTCTGATCTGGTCTATCATTAAATAGCGGTGCTGCTCAGCAAACGCGCACCCACCCTTTTTGGTTCCTTCTCAAAAGTCACCGGCTGCTTTAACGCAGAAAGCAGGGACTGGACGGCAGTGCTGTAAATTATTCTGTCAAATATTCTTAATTCATGGCCTTACCTGTTCAGGTAAAATTATCTTGGTAGGAGATAATGAAGGCAACTGCTTTGTTTGTCGTGTGGTTACACATTTTACTGACATCTAATATGACCTCAAACTCACAGATCTCTTTGTAGCAAGTATTATATTTATGCATAGGTGGAAGGTTTCAGGCTTTTTCTTTTTTTTTTCTTTTCTTTTTTTTTTTACCTATTCTTATATATCATACATACTTTATGATTAAAGGCTGCTGCTGACACTAACACTAAACTGATGCATTCAGTGAAAGTTTATTGACGTTTTGCTGCTTGTGTGATTACAGATGCAGAGAGAGCATGTTTCCCAGCCTGCCACTAATGACGTCAAGCCTTCATCCTGCAGCTGATAGAAGGTTGCTGTTGCTGGGGGTGCTGACTGTCACTAATGAAGCTCTGCCTCCTCTCCACCTTGAGTCTACTGACATAATTTTTGTTCACAGAATCCATTTCTTCCATTCAAACCTCTCCACCACCATGGGCAAGACCAAAGAGCTGTCAAAGCACGTCAGGGACCAAATTGTAGACCGGCACAAGGCTGGAATGGGCTACAAGACCATCAGCACGAAGCTTGGTGAGAATGACCATCAATTGTCCTCAGTCTGGAGGGCCATGCAAGATCTTCCCTCATGGGGTTAGGATGATCATAAGAAAGGTGGTGCAAGGTTGATGATGATCTGAATGCAGTTAAAACAGCAGTCACCAGGAACACCATTGATAACACACTACTCTGTAATGGATTGAAATCTTGCAGTGCCCTCAATGTCGTGGAAAATCTGTAGAGGGAGCTGAAGTGGCAACCAAGTAACCTAAAGGATTTAGAAAGTTTCTGTAAAGAGGAGTGGACCAGAATCCCTCGTGAGATGTGTGCAAACCTGGAGACCAACTACGAGAGACGTCTTACCACTGCGCTTGCCAACAAAATTTGAATAATAATATAAAATAAAAATTGTGCAAAAGAATATGTTCACATAAAGAGGTTTGACTTTTTATTATTTGTTTTATGGCAAACAGAAAATATTACATTTTAACATTTACCTGATGTGTGGCCTCACGGGTGGAAGAACCCATTTTTATCTTAATGATCAGAGGTGGCAAAATTACACACATTCTTTACTTAAGCAGAAGTATAGATATTTGTTTTAAACAAATACTCTGGTAAAAGTTGAAGTATTAATTGAAAATGAAAGCATACGGGCTCTGAAATATAACGTAAGAAAGAAAAAAGTTGCTCATTGGAGCACATTTCTACCAGCTATTTTAGTGCAAAGCTAACTGAACTTCATGCTATATTAATAAAAAAAAGTATATATTAGTACAAGGGAATACAAACTTTATTTCAGCTTTCAATTCTAATGAATGTGCTCAGCTTTAACACTTATTTAGAACATGAGCAGAGGAAGATAAGTACTTAAAAAATAGTTCTATTTGCTTTTATCTACATTGTAGACGGTGACTCTGCCTCCACACCTATACAGAAAAAATGTATACAGTCAGTGGTTAAAGTGGTGTTCAGCAGGTGGGAGAACCCTATGATTGGTTGTAGTGGCTCTGTGAGGGGACAAGGATCATAACTTCCTGTTGTGAGCTCCAGTAGATTTTCCTTTCTGTACAGGCTCTGATTAGAAGACATAGAAGACTTGTGATGCTGCTGGGGGAATCTTGAGCTTATCACAGCTGTTTCTCTGATATCTTTCTCCATCTCTGCGCTGAGTGAAGTTATCTCTCCCTGGGAAATACTGCAGCTGTACCTTCAGCTAGCAGACACACTGTGTGACACACTGCACACAAACGTTTTGTGTGTTTGCTGATAGTTTGTTGAGCTGTTAGAAAGGTTGCATTTGAAATTATCTGTCACAAAACATTGCTCATTTATAGTGAGCAATGTGGTGCTCCTCTTCAGCACCACTAGCTAGATGCTGTAGTGCTGCAAACACAACTTATGGACATCTGCACTCAATCCGGCCCACTTTAACCCGAGTATTGCGATATAAATTATACATAAATTACATGGTTTTGCCTCTTTTATCCCTTCAGCTGTTTCCTTGGGTGGAATGTACACACGTAACCATCTCTGGCTCACAAATAAATGCTAGCTTTAGCATCTCTGTCTGACCGTATGAGGGTGAAACCAGGCAGACCCACATTAAAGTCTGAGATGTGTTGATTCAACTGTGTTTCAGTAAAAACACACGAGACTGCACTCGCGGTATACTTTCTGAGTCTTCAACAACACCTCCAGCTCATCAGTTTTGTTGGGCAGAGAGCTGACATTTTTCATGATGACTGTTGGCAGCAAGGGCTTATATCTCCACTTCCAAGCCTTTACCTTTGCAACCACAAAAATACCTCTTTTTCTCAGCTGGAATAGGGTGGTGTTTTCCAGATTTGCTCCATTTCAATGAAAAAAGCTCTTCTCTTGAATAAACTCTTCTCCCCACAGAAGTATCCATCAGTACTTGAGAGACAAATAGATACAAATACAACAAAAATAAAGTAAAGTTGAGTGAAGATCAGAACTACCAGACTTTGCTGCTACCAGTTGAAGTGCATGTTTTAGAGGGGGTTGAACAGCTGTATCAGTTTTTTATTTGCAGATTATAGGTTGTAGGCCAAGTGGGGAAACATTTTTTAATAGTTGTTGTTTTTCTTTTAGTTCCTGTATTTCCTGTATCACATTCCTGTATTTAGTGTTAACAAAGATTATCAGATATGCTGTGTGTTTAGTTTAGTATGTAACCCCAGACAATGGTATGGGGCTTGAGGGTTAATTAGCAGCAGTCTATAAAAGGCAGCCAGTTCATTGGGCTACTTTGCTTTATTTTGTGTTGTGCTTTGAGTAGTGATGGGTGGAACGAAGCTTTGTGAAACACTGAAACGTTCAAAGCAATTGTGCATCAAAGTCTCAAAACAATCTGAAACCCATCTCCACAGAGACACCTAGTGGCTACTTTTGTTATTGTCACAGCTTGTCATATCTAAGTAAGAAAAACTGATGCTGTCAAAGGCAGCAGGCTGTGGCTGTAATGAACTATGTGTTTCAGTAAACACTCTTTTCTCCCTGTTTTGTTAACATACATGAAGAAGTTTCTAAGTAATTTGGTGCAATGCATATAAAATATGTTGTGAAAAGGCTGCTATGCATCTCGTGATAACCACAAAAAATTGGATTTGAATGTCACCCACTTTGTAGATCCCAGTGATCTACTTATGCTTATGGAAAGCAAAGAAGAGAAAAGGCCGGGGAGGTCCCCAGCCTTGGACCTCCCCACACGGCACACGCGTTGCAGGTACACAAGGGTTTCAGGGGCTTTTTGCCAATAGAATAGAATAGAATGCCTTTATTGCCATTATACAGAATGCACAATGAGATTGGAGGGCCACTCCTGTTCAGTGCCATGCTGTAGAAAGTCACACTTTCTAAAATATAAAATAGAACTTCTAAAAATATACAGAATATAAAAATGAATGCATAAAAAATATATACATTGTAAAATATTTAATAAGTATATACATATAATAATGAAGATGGGTGAGTATTGCACTTGGTGAATGAATATTGCACTAGTGAATGAATACTGGATATTGCACATTATAGGGGTGATAGATATTGTTCAGTATGAATGATATAAATATTGCACAGAGGTGTGGGTATTGCACAGTTAGAGTGGGTGTGGGTGTGAGTTCAGGGTGGTTATTATATATTCACTTATTATTTATCCACTTCTTTAGTTATGCACGTCATTCTTGCCAAAAATCAGGGTGTGATGGCTTTCTTTGTGAATTTTTGGACTTTGCTTTTTGCCTGTTATTTGCCAAGCTGACCGACCCTTCATGTGTGACCACTAGCTTGAATTAAAGATTAAAATTTTGGATTTTATGCTGTGTCAGGGCCTGTGTTTGAGTCTGCTTTCTGCTCAGTGTTCAATGTTTGCTCAAATTATACATATATATGCCATTTTATTTTTACAAATATGACTTAATACCTTACCTTAATATTATATCATATAATCTAGTGAATATTTCATCACAAAGGCTCATATAAAATAATGAATGAAATGAAAATATGAACTTATGTGATGACATATTTGCTAGAGTATATGATATTATATTTGGAGCAACACTAGACAGCCCATGTTGTATTGCTGTATATTTTAATGTAAACAGTAGATTAATTTTTTTTCTTTAATGCATGATAACTTTCCGAGGAAAATTATCATGCATTCTTACATGTTACCTTACACAATTTAAAAAATTATTACTATTATTGAAAACTACATTGCTGGGTTTAGAATTAGATACTGATTTTGGTTATACAGTAATACAACAGTTGGCTGTTTTGGCATGGTGACAGTTGGGTTCAATATCTGGAGCATAAATGTTAAACTTTATCTGGCCGGTCACTTGTTTATTCAGCTTCTTAGATCTTATTAAAAAGTAAAAAACACTCAAAAAATCCCCTGGAGAAAAGATGAGATCACTGCAAAGCGGTTTATTGAGCTTTTACAAAAACAGCAGAGTCAGCAAACAATGAAGCACAAGCAACAGCAAAACAACAGCGAAGCAACCCAAGGGTGTCAAAGCCTGAAGCGCATACACCAGCAGCAGATTAGACAGATTAGAGAACAAGGACAGAGAAAAGCAAAGAGACAGACAGAGAGACAGAGGAACAGAGAGAGAAAAAATGCAGTGAGAGAAAAAGAGACGGAGAGAGAGGCGAGAGAAAGCTTTTCTGTGCCTTCACTCGTATAGAGCAAGGAGCCGCTGGCCTCTACTTTATTTCCTATGTGACAATAATTTCCAGCGTAGTCCAACCTTTTCAGTCCGTTCAGCAGGCCAGCTACACAACATCTTCCATCATCCTCCCAGTATGTTCATTGTGCTTCCCAGTGCATTCTGCCTGCCAGCTGTGTGACAGCCTCCCTTCGAGGCCAGTCTACTGTGCTGGGGCCAACATTTAGGCATACAACATAAAGGCACAGTTCCCCGAGGTCGCGAGTTCAACTCCCAAGGCACGGGGTTACACAGGGTTCACTACCTAAGGCACAGGATTACAATAGTTTTCCAAATACATGTAGGTTACATATATTAAAGGAATATCAAATCATATAAATTGGAATTATCATATTAAACGAGGTTAACTGAGAACCATTCATTCCAATGTTTAACTCATAATTATTACTATTTGATGTTTTGCTATGAGAGTGGGCTGAAGATGCAAATTATAAATGAACTAAAACAGAGAGACTCTGTGTGCTTATGAGTTATTACAGAAGGGCCGAGAAACTCATATCCGAGTGTAGAGTCTTGCAGATTACGTGCACAAGTTAACTAAGAGATTAGTTTAATATAGATCGCTGGGCTGTGGTTAGCCTTGTCTCTCACAGAAAGAAGGTTCTGGGTTTGAATGTCTTGGTTGGAGGAGCACATGGTCTCTGTGTTGGCCTGCCCAGAATATATCCTGCTTCTTGCTAATGGCACAGGCTAGCCCTGACTTGGATAAAAATAAATAAATAAAAAAAATTTGATGATTTTTTGAATAGCTGTGACTGAATGGACAGGGCATGCATATAGGAGAGCTGAACCAACTGGATAAAGTGGCTTTCAGGTGGGTGAATACTTTACATGAAAGTAGGTGACTTCCAAGAGCATTAACTGGTACTTGAAGGATGTAGGTGGTGTTAACCCCAGCTAACCACAAACCCTCAGTTTCCTTTAGTCATGCCCTTGTCTGGATGCCACATCTGCCTTTTCTTTACAGTCTATGTGTGCCAACAGCAGTGCATCTGGTGTGCTTAGTTGTGCTTAGTAGAGATTTTAGAGTAAGACTGAGCTGAAGTAGCAACAGCAGTCTGTGGTTAATCATTGAGAACTGTGAGAAGGGATCACAGGCTGATTCTGCTCACCAGCCAGGGGTTGTGTTTATCTAATTTTGACTCCACATGTGACTGCAGTTCTTCATGCTTCATTCTGAGAGACACTTTCTGATCTGTGGCTTAAAGAAAGAAATGAGGGGCTTGAGTTCAGTCATGCTAAAATAAGAAAAGAAAGAAAAAAAAAGAAAAATAGTCCCCTTTAAAATTGTATTGTGTTAGAATAATTGTATGTATTTTGGCTGAAGTAAAGGTATTTCAGCTTGTGTGTATCCTTCAAACTAACCGGGTTAAAGAGGTTACACTGAAAATACAAACAGCAAAGTTCAAAGTGCAAAAAAAAGTGCTTACATTGGTAGTTAAGGGTAATTGTATAACCAAGGTTAATAATTTAAAAAAAAAAAAAAAAATTCCACTTTTGACCTGGAATGTGATCATCCCATATTTCCCCAATTTCCTGAAGCAAGTGGCTGGAAAACCTTATAAGTGTATGCAGCCACATAAATAAGCAAAAATAAATAACCTTGAAACGCGGGCATAAGATTCATAAATACAAAAAACTTCAGCATAACCGAGCCTGCACTCTGCACCCATGCCAGCTGTGTTCTGCAGCTGTTGCTATAGCACTTTATTCATTTAACACATTTTGAACATGAACGTGACATGTCAGTGCACCATTAGGTGCTGCTGCAAGCCTGAGTAACATCATTTGCACTGTGATGAGAAAACATCACAGCTTGTTCAGATAACTTCAGGGTTAACATATCTGTTCTGTAGCCACTCAGACAGGGGTGGGTAGATGAAGCAGAAAAGTAATTGGTCAGTGATATCAATATAAAAAAGACCTGATACCAACAAAGAGGCATTAGAAACTGATCATATCTGCGAGGATGAAGACTTTGTGTGCTGCTCTTGTTTTGCTGAGTCTGCTCTCAGTGTGCCAGCCTGCACCGCTGGCCTGTGAGAAGCTGCTGAACCCAGTAGACCAAGCTCCAGATGTAAGTCTCTTTCCACATTTGTTTTTTTATCAAACTTTTTTGTCACCAAATACTAATTTAAAACAAAAATAAATAAATAAATCTGAAATTCTAAAGTAAATAAATACATAATGAATCAACAAATAAAATAAAATAAAATAAAATAATATTTTATTTCAGACTGGGAGGCGGTACCTTATAGCTATGTCCTCAGACCTCTGTTTGGTTTCAACATTAGTGAGTGCTTTACTTTGGCCAAGTGTCGCACTGGACGTAACTGCAAAGGACACCCCAAACCACTACAGTGATGTCACATATGTTAAAATGTAAGTAATGCTTTTACCTGTAATTGAGTATAATTGAGAGCATGAACTATTAACAATGAAATGAGCATTTGTTCAGCTGTTCTTTCAGGTGCTGAATTGTGAGTGATTAATGTTGCAGGCATGGAGTTTGCTTCAATGAAACCACATCATTCATGTATGCAAACAGCAGCTTCTTTGAAGTCGATAGTGATAGTAAGAGTTTTTTTTTTTTTAATATACTGTGATTACAGGCTCCAGCTCAATGAGTCATTTATATTACTTCCATCTAAACCATTTCCATGTTTCCAACAGATACCCCAGCTGATGAGCCAGATGTGCTGCTGCAAACTAGTTGTCCTGACTGCAGCGTCGTTAAAGAGGATATGAACATTCTTTTGCTCTTCAGTAAGGAGAGCAGGGAGTCAGAATAAGGAAATATGAAGAGCTCTTTTAATGATTTCAAATGAACTTTGAAGCACATTGCACGAAATGCAAGAATTCAGCATATTATCGCAAGCCTTTAATCACAGATGTTTCACTGCGTCACCAGGTAAACGAACAGCTGTTACTGCTGCTGAGCTGAAGGAGTTTGAGATGCAGGCAGAGTGTCTGGGCTGGTCCAAACCACAGATCCTCAACACCGATCACGGTAAGACTTTTACTGCAATCAGAAAATCATATGAAACAGACTGCAAAGATAAAAACAACAATGCTGTAATCCTGTATTCAAATGTGCTTTTGTGCTTTGTGCTGACTGCAGCACCATGATTTTACCATGGTATACCGTGGCATTATCAAATTTCTCACAGGCCTTTTATGAAGTGCTTCATATGTAAGAAAAAGCTGTTAAGTTTTTAACTTTTTATTATCACCATCATGTCTTTTTCTATGTACACACTATGGAAGCTGTGCCTCATTTGACGATATAGATGAGGATGAAAGCATCCAAGTGCTTCAGAGTTTCTTTCAGAAGATGCTTGAAAGGGTGCAAACTGCTCATCATATCATAACCAAATGTGTGGCAGATGGTTTTCTTTCAAATCTCCCCTCTTTCTTTTAAGAAGTAAATGACCAGTGCTTGTTGAGCTCTCTTTTTAAAGATCCAAAATATAAGACTTTAAACCTTTATATGAATGAACTGAATTGTGAATAAAGCCACAGGTATCAATTCTCTTCTTTCAGAAGTGCATGTGTGAATGACATAAAAAAAATATATATATATATATATATAAAACCAGGTGCACCCATGTGTGTCTACAATTTCTTTAAAATTCATCCTACATGTCTGTGAGGCTATGGCCATGGTAGTGATTCTATGAGGCTGTGCATACAGATATATACATTTATATGATACTAATGCAAAGCAGGTATTATGCTTACATGATCATTTGAGTTGCAATGGTACTGTAAAAATCGATGAGATTCATATGTACCCCATTTTGGGTCAGAGCTTGGTGCATTTCCCTTTATTTTTTAACTAAAATGTCATCAAGTATTTATCACAAATTGCCATTTTAAGTTTCACTTTGCTAGGAACTGCTGCTTCAAGCTCTCAGAAGACTCTTTGGTTTCAGCATTAGCAAATGTTGTTTTAAGTGTTTTAAGATTAACATGAACACTTAAATGGAAGGATGATATGGACTTAAATGGAAGAATATGCAACACTAACTGGGATAAATCACATAAATGGTCTACACACAGTAACTTAAAGCCCTTTTTTGAGGACATACATAACTATATATTTCTGTATCACATGCAGAATATAATAAACTGCATAGTTGCATTGGTGATTTGGTTGGACAAAACAAACAATTTTTTTTGTCATAATACCATTACACAGTCCGGCTCTGATACACTGTACATGAGTTGTACTTGTCAGACGGATGATTTCATTTCCTCTTGAAAGACGTGAAACTATGCTGTAAATAGAACACAAATTTTTAGAACACACTTGTTTCCCCTTTTTAATTAGATTCAGATGTGAATGATCTTGAGTCTTCTATACACAGGTGTATATTATACAGAGAATATAACTGAACTAAGCATGAAAAAAGTAAATAAAAAATTAAATGAAGTACAGATATTTTAAAAGAGAATAAAACAATGTGTTCAGCTATCGCACAAAGAACTTATCAATTTGCTGCATACTGTCCAAATTACAGTCATCAAAAAAGGTTAAACAAAGCAAAATAGATGAATAAAATACATGACCAGTCAATGAAAATGTATAAATCTCTACAGGCTCATTGCATAATTTCATGCATTAAGCCTGCATAATCATGAGTAAAGGTGCAATCACAACAAAAAAGCAAGAAGACCAAGAAATCTGCCTTCACTCATTGTTTGCCGTTATGTGGCTGCTGGATTTGTCTGTCGTCTGGCTTGTCTGAGAGTCTTGGTTTTCTGCAGCACATGAAACACACTGTCTCCAGATCTTCAGAAATGCTCTCTTGATTTTTTGTATTTTGAATGCATACACAACTGGATTGACAGCTGAGTTAGCATGAGAGAGCAGGATCCCGGCATACAAAATTATTTCAGGTATATCAGTCTTTTCATCAAAATAAACAATGCAGTTCATTATGTTCAGAGGCAGCCAGGACAGGGCAAACAGGGCCAAGACCAGAGCTAGAGATCCTGCCAGCTTTTTCTCTTTCCTTAGGTATTTCTGAGACTGCTTTTGGGCACCGCTGCCTGGTTTCTCTCGAAGGTTTCCTCTGATAGTGCAGAAAACATAGCTGTACAAAGTAGTCATTACCAACAGAGGAGTCAGGTTCAGAAGAAAAAAACTGAAATAAACCAGGTATGACATGGGAATTACAGCTATGAACTGGCAGATAATCGTAGAATTGACTGAATTAGGCAAGGTTTCATGGTTGTACCACCCAAGCATGGGAGTAAAGCTGAGAGGGATTGCAATAAGCCAACATGCTGCTACGACAAAATAGGAGTGTCCCTGTGTCACAATCCTTTTGTACCTATTAAAAAAAGAGATCAAAAAAAAAAAACAGTAATTGGAGTAATCAGTTTGTTTTGTCAAGCGTCACAAAAAAGAATTCAAAATAGCATAACATGAATTTTAAAAACCTGTTAGTGAAGTGCAAGCAATAAAAATGGTTGATAAACCATCTAAAGCAGGAATTCCATAAATTATTACTTCTACTTTTCAGTTATGGGTTATTTTGGTTATTTTACCCTTGTCTCATAAATTTATACTGTGTATAAAAACTCTTACCTGAGAGGGATGAACACCCGGAGGAAACGGTCGAGAGCAATGGCCAACAGAGACAGAACTGACACAAGCGTGAACAAGATGACCACACAGCTGATGAAGAGGCAGGTGTTGAATGAAGTCTTCACTCGTCCATCCACCACTACAGCCAACGGTATGGCGACACAGCCAACCAGAAAATCAGCCAAGGCCAGAGATCCAATAAGGCAGAAAGTCGGCTGTTGAATGATTTTAGTGGTCCAAAGTGCCAAAATGACCAACATGTTACCCAGACAGCAACTAAGTGCAATCAGCACTTCCACCAAGGTGTAAATAACCTCGCCCAAACTCATTGCGCTGATGTTTGTAAGCTAATGGCGAGGTACATTTGAGTGTGAGCCTGAGTCTGAATGTGTCTAACATTCAAGGAAGTCCTTAAGCTCTTTGCATTTTTTTGTAATAACGTACAAATAGATATGCATATGTAACTACAGGTCTGACAAAAAAACAAAAAACAAACAAACCCTGAAACCACTGGTGGTTGCAGCGCGTTTCTATGAAAAAACAAGCTATCAAGGTAACACTGAAACCACAAAAACCACTTCCTGAACAAACGTATACCTCAGCCATTTCCCCCCAAACAAGCACATTTGCACCAAATGGGGCAGACCTTTGCACCCACTGTTGTGTTTTTGCAGATCCTATAGTATACTGCCAATTCTGGTAAGCAGGGTGTTATTGTGAAATGCATTTCCTCTTACTCAAGTACCTTTTTTTTTGCTAACGACTCAGTGCAGGCGTAGATTTATTCTTATAGCATCCCATTTCTGAATCACGTATAGTTGGACTGTTTGGAACTTAATCATGCAATCACTGCATTTACAAGAATATTTTAATTTGTCATTCAACATTACAACATACTTTGCACAATATTGTGTTTGTGTTGTGTGGACTGCATATGCAGATATCCTACATATCAAGGCTTTTTAAAACAGGAAGTCCCAGTTAGCAGCCCCAATGTGTGCAGCTTAATGAGTTGAATTTTGCAGATTTCACCTTCAAGTGGAACTCTGATGTAGGTGATTGTGTGATTAAGTGTGTAGTCCATGCTAAGATGCGAGGGCAAAAAAAAAAAAAAAAAATGATAATAATAATTTTATTGGAGGCAAGGGTATGTAGAGCACGTGTGTGGGCAGATGATAATCCCCACCCTCCCCAGCAAATCGCAATAATACATACAGTCATGTGAAAAAGAAAATTTGCATAGTACTC
Organism: Cichlasoma orientale; assembly: GCA_034780415.1. Classification (NCBI taxonomy): domain Eukaryota; kingdom Metazoa; phylum Chordata; class Actinopteri; order Cichliformes; family Cichlidae; genus Cichlasoma; species Cichlasoma orientale. Next base: position 15,803 of record JAVDPK010001237.1, read on the forward strand.
TATGCAGTCCTATGAAATAAACTAAGTACAATAAAACAGAAGATGGAACAAGCATGGCTTGTTTGGAAGGGTTGCCAGGAGCATTCTTAGGTTTGCAAACACATGACCAGAAAATACTTCAAGAAAAATGTCGTCTGCACAGATGAGACCAAAATAGAGCTGTTTGGCCATGATGCAGTTCCACATTTAGTGAAAACTATTCATAGCAAACCAGCACAAACACCCCATACTAAATGGCAAGTTCAGTGGTGGCAAATTCATGATTCAAGAGAGCTGTGCATAAATGAATGCCCACAAACCTCAACGAACTGCTGCTAAAGGTGTTTCTACACACTGTACCACCGAATCATGGGGTGACCTGAGTTTTTCACAAGACTGCACAGAGTGTTGCATAGAGCAGGTTACACTAAATATGGAGTACGAAGCACAGCCACAGTGTTTCTGAAAGTAGTCAAAGTGCTTTCTGTTTTTTTTTTTCATCTCTGTTATTGAGTGAGAATATACAGAGGTAAAAAAAAAACAGCTACAGTAGAGCACATACAGACCAACTGCTGTACATTTTGAAATAGGAGGATAGTTTAAAAAAGGCATTAGTGTGCTTAATACACTTTTACAAAGACACACACACACACACACACACACACACACACACACACACACACACACACACACACACACACACACACACAC
>JAVDPK010001238.1:8091-41068 GCA_034780415.1 Cichlasoma orientale
AGCCCCCCCCCCCCCCCCCCCCACCCGCTGCTGGGAAATGAAGTGTGTTAAAGCCTGGCGCCTTGTGCGTTCCTTTGGGGGTTTGGGTCAGATGAACATTTAACCAGATCCTATTTCTTTGAGCTAATAAATAAATACTCTTATCGTATTAACTGATTGACAGACTGACCATCTCTTAACCCTTTGTTGTCCTTGTCTTTTGTCTTAATGTTTCTCTAATTTCCTTTTCTTTATTTCACTTTGTCATCACCGCTTCCTCTCATCCCCTTCCCACACACATTTCATCATCTTTTATCATTTTTCATTGATTTCTTTCACTCCCCTTACTCTTTTCTTTTCCTCCACCCCTGTCCCCAACTCAGGAGGATGATGGTCTGCGGATGAGGAAGAGTAACGTCCTGTCATCTCAGCACGCCTCGGTCACCATGAAAAAAGAGGAAGGGTTGAGCGCCCGCACGGTGGCCCTCATCGTGCTCTTCTTTGTGGTGGGCGTCATTGTGGGGAAGTTGGTCTTGTAGAGCGCAGCGCAGTTCGGTCGGCCGCAGCATGCTTTCGGGGGATGAAAACAAACACTGGATTTGGGATTTTGGATCATAAAATGCCGTTGGGTGGGGGGTGGTACTAGTTTTGATTCAGTCTCATTTATGTAAAATAATCAAAAGGTAATGTATGAGGAAAAAAAAGAAAAACAACTCATGTTATGAACAAACCTACTGTTACAGGTCTTGCCTCTACGTAATCATCACATAGTCATTCTGGCTCTCTTCCCAAAGTTTCACATAATAGAGATGACTGGTTCTGTGGGTGGAGGGATGATGGAAACATGATTTAACGCTAGTGATTCAGACCAATGGATTTTCTAACAGCGGCAAAGTAGTGTTGGCGCGATTGAGTCAGTTTGCAGTTGTGCGAATGTCATTCTAGTGCATCGATGTTTCTTTTTCTAAGCGATGGAGGCCAGAGCCAATGTATATGAATACAAAATCACCCCACTGTACAGTATATCCAGGTGTTCCTTCCAGCTACCCCCTTTAAGAAAGGGATTTACCAGAGAGATGATCCACACAGTCGGGGGTTTTACACACACACAGGGCTATCTCCTCCAATCAGAGGCTTTGTAAAATCGGCTCGTCTTTGATTGTATAACAGCTTTGATCAGTGTATGAAACACTATGCCGTAGGTGTTTTTTTTTTTTCCTCATGAATTTTTCTTTTTCACTTTAACTTATTCCCCTCGCCTATCACTCACTGCTCACCACATCCTCCGGCTGTCGGGGGGTGGATGTTTGATTGCATGCGTTGACACGGAGTGTTGCATCTGGACTTTTGAATCTAAATTAACTGCTTTTTATAATGGTGATAATATAATGTCATTTGGCTGTAGATTTGCACAACTACATTTCTGATTTTTCACTTTTGTGTTTTGTTGCAATTTTATGATTTTATTTTGAGTAATTTTGTTTTGTTGTTAGGTTTTATGCATTTAAAAATATTACAGCTACCTGAAATGAGGTTTAGATCAGTTGTGTAAATCCAGATGAAGCCTTGCCTTGTGACCTGTTGGGGGGCAAGTTATTCTCAGGCCAAGATGGAGGTATAATATGTACAGACGCACATACACAAACACAAAGCATGCGCACACATAATAAGAAACCGTGAAACTAAAAGGTGCATGTAGAGGGAATGGTTTTATTTCACTGACAACAGCACCCACATCAAGGTCCTCTTGCAGTATCTAAATTATTTAACCTTGGTCCTTTCCAGCACTTTTCTTTCATTTCTTTTTTTTTTTGTTGGTATGTTTTCTTACATTTTCCTACTGAGCCATACATTTGTTTTGTTTGGGGCAAATGTATGTCAGAGATCAGCTGAGTGTTTTAAGCTGCCTAAACCCGCTTCCCCAGTTGATGAGCTTTTCTTTGCTTACTCACGCCCCTGCAGGCCCATGTTCCGTTTTTTTGGTGTTTGTTGAGCATTTTTCTGTCGCTTACTAATGTTATATCCTCACTGCATTTGAAGTTGTATTCATTTTTAATGCACTAAAGGTTACGAGTGTTTCTCCTTTGATCTTCCTGCCTCACACAATGTTTTCTTTATGCTGGGGGAAAGTATACAGCCAGCTATAGCCTTGAGGGGACCACACGATGACAATGTACTGTTTCCACAACCTTCAAAAATAAAAAAGAAAACATTCTCAAATTGTTTCAGCTCCAAATTTGCATATAAAAAGGGGGGTGTTTGTTATTCTACTTTGCATTATTTGAAGGAAAAAGAGCAGCAGCTGGTCATATTTTTATCCTACTTTCAGTAAATGGTTGAAAAGATGCAGGAGCGTACTCCCCTTTGCTGACAGATATATATACGGTTGATTTAACTGGTGGCTAAGCAATTAAAATAAACACGAGTGTATGTTTCTGCTGTATCTCTGTGAAGTTGATGGGTTGAGGATGACTTGCTGCTTAAGGGGAGGGCAAAGCAAACCTGAGCTCGTCCCGTCTTGAGTTATCAGACCTGGGTCATACAGTGCTTGCAGAAAATTGTTCTTGTTTAGTGAATCCTGGTTGGAGTATCAGAACCTTTTTACACAAGAAAAAATACCCGATAACATCAGAATAATCATTTATGTGACTGAAAATGTAACTTTACCACTGCCCCTGGTGCAGTAAACTCCATCAATTTGCTACTTCAAGATGGATTATTCAAACAAAAATGGTTATGTGTGAACACTAATCAATCCAGGCCTGGTTGTAAAACACATTACACAGATCTGTCCTGGAGTCTGACCATCACCGTGATCAATGTAAGCAGTCAAGAAACTGTTTTGTATGTATATAAATAAATAAGTCTATCTGAGAAGAAGATTAATATTCCTAGTCAAGTAGTCTCTCTGGTGTATAAAAAATAACCCAACCTGGTTGGACTATGTAGCATCTTAATAAATTAAACGAATAAAGCCCCTACATAACCGTGTGGCGTTATTTCCTGTTGCGTACACAAGGCTACAAGGTGACCGTTATAATAAATGTGTAGTGTTTTTTTTTGTTTATTTGTTGTCTTTAAAAAAAGTGTCATGGGCACTACAGCCATATCATTACTACTTTGGTTTAAAGCTAAAACATGAAGTAATATATTTGTGCTTACAAGACTGGGGAAGAAACAACCTTTGATGAAACTATTCATCATCAGACTACCAATGGACATTGTTTACCCCAAAAAAATCTAACTTGATGGAGGCTTTTATTTTATTTTATTTTTTTAATCTTCTGACATTCTATCTTGCCAGAACCTGCTCCTTCATTACTCACAATGGAAGTTCAATAGTAAATGAACTGATACTTATTTTGCACTTTTCTACTCTAATTGAGCAGTCAAAGCACTTTTTACTACAAGCCTCATTCACCCAATCACACAGCATTTTATTCCAGAGGCGGCAACGTGAGTTCAGCTTATTGGTGCGACCCTCCACAGTAGTCAAAGTTTCACATATGGCCCCCTTGAAAAAGTATTTGCCCACCCTTGTTCTACACCTAAGCGCCTTGCATCCGGAGCAAAAATATTGGCTTCAGTATCAAGGATATTTTGCCATGCAGATTTGAGGAGCTGGAGAGCCAACCGCTAATCATCTAATTAGCAGACAACCCGCTGTACCTCCAGAGCCACCGCTGCCTCTTGAGCATCAGCAGTTTAAGCAGATTTCTTATCTTAAGTAACCTTAAGATAGGATGCCACCTGTGCAACAAGTCCAGTCATGAAATTTCTCCACCACTAAATATTCCAGAGTCAGCTGTTAGTGGTATTATAGCAAAGGGAAGTGATCGGGAACAACAGCAACTCAGCCATGAAGTAGTAGGCCACATAGTCAATCACTGCAGACTTCCAAATTTCACGTGGCCTTCAGATTATTTCAAGAACAGTACATAGAGAGAGCTTCATGGAATAGGTTTCCATGGTCGAGCAGCTGCATCCAAGCCTTACATCGCCAAGCACAATACAAAGCGGACTCGACTCTAGGGTAGTGGAAACGTGTTCTCTGGAGTGACAAATCACGCTTCTCTGTCTGGCAATCTGATGGAGGAGTCTGGGTTTGGTGGTTGCCAGGAGAACGGTACTTGTCTGATTGCATCGTGCCACGTGTAAAGTTTGGTGGAGGGGGGATTATGGTGTGGCATGGTTTTCAGGAGTTGGGCTTGGCCCCTCAGTTCCAGTGAACGGAATTCTTAATGCTTCAGCATACCAAGATATTTTGGACAATTTCACGCTCCCAACTTTGTAGGAACAATTTGCGGATGGCCCCTTCCTGTTCCAACATGACCGCACACAAAGGAAGGTCCATAAAGACATGGATGGGTGAGCTTGGTGTGGAAGAAGTTGTCTTGCCAGCACAGAGTCCTGACCTCAACGTGGCAAAACACCTTTGGGATGAATTCGAGCGGAGACTGCGAGCCAGGCGTTCTCGTCCAACATCAGTGTCTGACCTCACAAATGCGCTTCTGGAAGAATGGTCAGAAATTCCCATAAACACACTCCTGACTTTGTGGAAAGCCTTCCCAGAAGAGTTGAAGCCGTTATAGCTGCAAAGGGTGGGCCGACATCTTTAAATCCAGAAAGACCTGCACATAATAGAACTCTAGTAATGTTTTAAGAACTTTTACCGGTACTTGGTGCACTGGAGGTGTGTCCAAAATCCTCAAAAACTCTTCTGACCATTTTCCTGTCCAGCTAGCCTTAGACTGAGATAGCATCTTTGTTGGGATTCTAAAACGAGCTAAAAATTAGTCACTGTGCAGCAGACAGCTTTTAAATCCAGACTGAGGATTCAAGAAACACTTCATCTGACCTCCAGTCAGTGTTTTTAACATTAGCTTCCTGGGCTTTTCAAACATTGCAGGTTATTTATATTACTGAGAAACAGATGACTTAAGTGCACTAATGCAGATGCATTAGAGGCACAAACAGCTTCTATTCAAAATATTTTAACTCATTGTAGCCAGACACACGTTTCCTAAATGGGTTGAATTGTGTATTAAAACAAAATCATAGTTCATTCATTTATTGTAATAGCTAGACTGATGCGAGGACAGCTCATCCATAAAAGATGGCTTTACGTCTGACTGCTACTCTCAGCATAACCAGACCTGCTGCCACTGACATACAAGGCTCTGCTGGCTTTTTAGTTGCTTCCACTTTGCTTGATTTGGCAGCACCACAATTTGCAGTGGGATAAGAGTGTTAACATATATAGCTGCGGGGGAATTAATTACCCCTCAGATTTCTACTACTGCTGTTGTGGTGAGGAGTAAAATAAAATCTGGGGTGATTCATCCAGTGTTAGTGTATCAGTAACAACCAGACAGTTTTTCTGTCTGCACGTCGTGGATGGATGCAGCGGAGCCGAGTTTGTGTCAGGAAGCCCCATGTGTACACCTGAGCCCAGTAGCTCCTCAGCTGTTTGGTTTGGCCACAGCAGTGCACAGCTTCATGCTCAATAGTGGAAACCAACCAATATTAATTTACTATTTTACATTTGAGTTGGGAAATAATCTATTTCCAAGCTAAATCTTGGAGGAATGTTTTAAAAATACTGACAGGATTAAAATTACAGGAGGGTCTGAGCTCTGCCGCTTACCTGAAGAAAAGGCCAAAAGGCAACAAACTGACTTCTGTTGTGACTGTAAGATTATCAGGTACCCAACAGATATTCAAGGAAGTTATCTGGCCAAGAAATAGGATGTATAACTCTTGTAAAACCACAACTTTTTATTTGAACATGATGTTTTTAGCTTATCCAGCCATAGCGGCGAAGAGCTCATATCATGCCGAGGCATCCCTCGTCCATCCGTTCACATTCTCCTCATCGGAGAGTAATGGTCAGAATTTAATGAAACATGCACAATGGTCATCTAATGAGTCTTCAGCCAAATTTTGCTCAAAGTCAAGGTCACATTTATTATTCTCATTAGTTTGTGCAATACAGCCAACCAGTGGCAAGGAAACTGATCACTTTCTTTCTGTACTTCAAACATTACCATAGCCTGTGAACTGTGATGTATGAGGTATCATGTTATTGACATTCTGGTTTGTCTGAATTCAACCAGATGTAATCCTTTTGTTTTGTAAGCTTTGAATAGATGGGTTTTGTTACCTCTGGACAAAGGCTTCAAAGCGGTCTCAGTTTCCAGTCTTTTGTAACAATCAGCTTGTTGATTAATGGAGGTAGCTTCCTATTTAATGCAAAGATGAGAGTGGTGTCAGTCTTGGCGTGCATTAGCGAATATGTGGATTTTCCAAAATGTCAAATTATTACATCAAGAGTTTAAAAAGCATTTCAAATCCTGCGTCCAACTGATGTTCAGCTTCATTAGCTTTAACCCTTTTCCTCTGAGCTGTATGATGATTTTTTTCTTACAAATGTCTGTTTGCTTTTCTCCTGACCTCATTAAAGCTCTGACTCCCTTTCCTACAATTTCACACAAACGTTTGTTCATGACCTACATGAAAGGGAGTCCCTTTTGAGGTCTAACTGAACACAAAATACAAAATGATACAGAAATCTAAATAGATTAATAAATTCATAGTATTTAACAGCCTTTTGCAGGTCGAGTGTCTGTGACCCCAAACTGAAGTAATTCATCACTGTCTGTATCAGACTTCTGAAACAGCTCATTCATGCGGATTCTTATTAATAAGGAATTCTGGTAAAGTTACGTGAACACACAATAAGCCTAAATCAGGCACACATTTGTATGTCTCACCATTCACATTAAGAACAATCCAGTGACCCAAGCCAATGTGTGCACAGAAAAGCTGTTAAGAAAAGTATGTAATGTAAGACAGTAAGGCATTAGTGACTCTTCTGTGACTTTATAGTAAACTGTCTGGATCTGTCGGTTCTTATTATCCATTTTAAACATAAAGAAATGCAACCCACTGACCTTTATTCTGGACGTCTTTTGGAGGCCACAGGTTTTTTTTTTCGTTTTTTTTTTTGAAAGCTTTGACTGATCTCGAACCAGCCTGCCTCACCCCCACTGTTGTTTCAGTGAGTCTGTTCTTCATTGAGCCCTGTGCAGAAAACATGATGCCTGGCTGCACTTTGAAGTTTGGAAGATACATAAAATGTTTAATTATACATCACCCTGACAACTCTTTTCTTGGTCTCAACTGTGAGCCACAATTACATTACTCAGCCGTTAAAGTGCACGGCGAAAACGGACCATCTCCTGCTTCATCGACACATTTTTGGCTTGTTTATATATGCTCTTAATTTATTTTCCTTCTCGAAGTTTTGCGAGTGAAACAGAATACTCCTCGTGGCATAGCTGTTTGGCACGTAAGTAAGCCAAATTTCATGCAAATTTTCTATTTACAAGAGGTCTGTAAGACCTTGGGGGGCCTTAATGGGTTGAAAAATAATTGGCAGAAAGGTTGGAGGCAGGACAACTGGCAGCGAGTGATGCAGTCTGGAAGAACTGGCCTGTGGCAGATCCATTCAACACACACCCTTTCAATCATTTGTGTGATCTTAACCTTAGAACAGAAACATGACCTGATTTAACAAGCCACTGGGACTGACAGATAGTCCTGAGGGGAAAACCTCTGTCAAAATAAGTCCCAGAGGCAGCAAATATGTTAGAAATGTATCTTATACTGGATGCTGCAAGTTACTGTTCATCTGTAATGATTTTTTGTGGCAAAAGAGAATGAATTACGTTTTTTTTTTCTTTTTTTTCTGGGATCTGCTACGGCCTGGAAAAGTGAAAAGTTGTGTATTTCCTATTTTCCAGTTTCCTTGTGCCGCTTTAAACTTCAGCTCCACATTATTTCACAGAGAAATATTGTACCTTTTACAGCTAAAGTCACTTTTAAAAAATATGACATTTTGGATTTCACTGAATTATTAGAAGTTTCCCCTCTGAACGTCTTTGATGGTTTTATTGAAAATATATGGTCCATGGCCAACTATTACACACAGAAAGTACACACAGTCTCTGTTCAGAGACTCCATCCATCCATTTCTGTACTCTTACAGAACTTTTTAAAATGCAATACCTAGTAGTGTACATTTTTTCTCAAAGCCCATTTTAAGTACTTAAATTTTGAGCACAAGACTTTACATTATTGCACTGGCAACTTTTTGTAAGTTAAAAGCCTGTGCACTTCCTCCACCGCTGCTTTAGTGATAGATGAGGAATTCATTTTATGGAAATAGAAAAAGAAAATTACGTGCTGGAATGAGGTGCGGGATCTGTTCAGAAGTTGGTTAAGTATATGAGTATGAGGTCATGATAGAAAGGAGCCCGCTTTTTGTTTGGCACGAGATCAAGCAGAAAAGTGCAGTCGCTGCCCCGTGCTGCAGCTCTGTGAGCAAAGACACAAAGCCTTGTTGTGCAGGAGGACACGTTTCCCTATAGAAAGTCATTTGTTTCAACTGAGTCGGCCAACTTATGGCTGATGATATCTTTTATGAAACAGCTGCAGCTCATATTCTTATTGAAATAATGGGATTTTCTTAACAGAGCCTGAAATTTGAATGAGTGAGAGAGTTTGGAAGTTATCCATACTACTGCAGTGATGTGATCTGAATGGTGTGTGTGTGTGTGTGTGTGTGTGTGTGTGTGTGTGTGTGTGTGTGTGTGTGTGTGCATTAACTGTACATGCAAGATTTTTATGGGAAAGCAGGAGATGAGAGGAAAAAAACATAGCTCTCCTGTATTTCTAATGAATCTCTGTCCAAAAGCAGCACTGTGTCTTTCTTTTACCAGAACATTTGTCAGACTAAACCACCAAACTGTTTGTGGTCTGGAAACTTGGTTTAGCTGAAAGGAAACTCCTTAGGGTTTGTTTTGTTTTCTTTCTTTCTGTCTTTCTGTCTTTTTTTTTATTACAGTCTATAGGAATGTTCGTCTTAAAACCATACTCAAAGGCCAGATCCTGAGAACCCCACAAAAAGTCTAACAGCAAAGTAAAAGTATATGTATATATATACGTATATATATATATATATATATATACTTTTACTTTGCTGTTAGACTTCTTGTGGGGTTCTCAGGATCTGATGATATATATATATATGTGTGTGTGTGTGTGTGTGTATGTATGTATGTATGCTTGTGTTGCAGAATTTAATGGGAACATTGTCCACAGGTGGCAAATTGGCCACTTTTTCTTTACCGTTACACTAGTGGACCCTAATTAAGAGGCTCATTGTTACATTTTGTTGGTGACTGACAGATTTTTGGACATCTTTTCTAGTCTGGAAGATTTCAAAGTGAAGGAATTTTGGCCAGTTTTCTCATGTATGACTGCTATGTCCCTTAATACTTGTGTTTCTTTTACTTGGTTGGCTCTTAGAATATTAAGCAATAGTTTTTTTTTTGTCTGAACTGAAAAGTTTGACATTTTGATAAATAGTCTATGTGTATTCAGTTTCTTGTAAGAGCTAAATAAAAGAAACAGGTCACCTAACTTAGTTTTGTTTAAATTTTATGCAAACATTCTGTATAACATTGCTGCTGTTTTTATTCCTTTTGCTAAGCTAAGCTAACTAATTGCTATACCTTTAGTTTCATAGTTTGATTTGAGAGTGGTATTACTCTTAAATGTTCAGAAAGTAAATTTAACTTTTCACATATTTTTTCCCTCTGCATTTTGAGAAATATGTAATATCTGTGCATTATCTTTTTCTGGATAATCTGGATCATTTTGGATAATCTTTGGTCTTTGATGAGAAGCTGATGAGAGACTAGCATGCAAGCAAGCTGTCGCTTTTGTACATACATTTTGTTTTTAAGAGGTAAAATTAGCATCCTATTAAATATCATAGTGCACTGTGGATGCACTTTGCTAACAAAGCTGGCTAGCTAGAACTAGCATAAGCTCACAACTCTTCTGCACTACACTCAAGGATAATAAATAAATATAAATAAAGAGAAAGATGGCAATGGTCACAGTACCAAAGTCCATAAATAAATAACATCTGGAGGCTACATTCATCCTTTTTGTACAGTCTGTTTTTCAGGTATTGGGTTGTTTTTCTCTACACAGGCAGTCTATTTGTTTCCTCTGTGTTAGACAAACAGACATTTTCTTATCCACTACTTTGGCAGAAAACATACAGTACAAGCTAATTACAAAAATGCTGCAATTTTTGCTAAAATGATTACATAAAAACTGATAATTTTAGGTGGTGACTAAGAGGATTAAGAATGTTAATTTGGTGTAAACAAACGCCACAACAATGCTTGCTCCTAACTAACTGAGCTGGCTTTGTTTCTTATCTTTTCCTAAATGGCTGCATTTAATAAGCCACTGGGCCAGATTGCTAACAAGCTGGCCTTGCATTTCTTTCTGCTTTGACTTCACTGTATGGTGCACTACAGAAACCACAAACAGACCCCAGGCCAACCATCAACAAGCATGCAACAACCGGGGTGGATCTATGTGGTTGCTGCTGGATTCCCCAAAATGTTTGATTTATCTAGATTCCGAATTGGTTTAATGGCAGATTCTGCATGTTATTGAACAGATAAATGCCACTCATTCTCTTCCAGTTTTTCTTTCAGTCAGTTTTGGGTCTTTTTTGTGATGGCTTGGGCGAGGGGGGTGGGGAGAGTTAGAGACCTATATTCTCCATCCAAGCCTGAAGGATGACCTCATGGGGCTAGCAGCTGCCATCATCATCCTCACAGGAGTTAATAAGAACAGTATGTAGCCTCTGGAAAAGACTTCTTTCTTTCTTTCTTTCTTTCTTTCTTTCTTTCTTTCTTTCTTTCTTTCTTTCTTTCTTTCGTTCTTATTTACTTCCCAGTAGTTCCTAAGTTTACAGCTACATCACAGCAGAAAGCCTGTACAGAAGAACCAGCTGAATCTTGAATGTATGAGTGAGGTTTTCTGTAACTTTTGGTGCTCTGTTCTCATAATACAGACTGGCAGATATTGTGTCAAAGGGTCTTGTGGATCACAGGAAACCACATGATGCATTCATGCATAGCTGATTGGTCATTGTGCTATATTGAAATGCTTAAGGGTTAGTAATGCTGATACAGTGCAAGACTTCTGTACTATACTATATTGTCTCTGGTGGCTGATCCTTGTAAAGTAGCCTTTATTTATCTTAATGCACTTCCCACCCAGATCCCTTTGTTTTTGTTTTTGGAGTTTCATTTGTTGGTTTACTCTTGTATTTGTTTGTGCTGGTCTTTGTTTTGGGCTTCTAATACTCTAAAGAAAAGGCAAAACAATGAAACGGCCTTTTATGGACATGTGACCTCCCTGTATGTTTCTTTAGTGCATGACTTAGACTGCCCCTTTGATACTGGCTAGTCTGTTGGCCTGTTTTTACTTGTAGATGGGAAAGTTCAGTGAAGATATTGACCCTCTAAAAAAAAAAGTTTAAAATGCAGAAAATAGCAGATGGACAAACTTAGTGGCTTTCTTTTGAACACAATCCGAAGTTCTGGAAATACTGTGTGTTGATGAGAAACTCTTTGCTAACAGGTTCATCAAACTTGATATGTTGTTTTCACCACCTCTGGCAATTTAGGGGTGGTATGGGCTGATTTATTTCCTAATAACCTGATAAAGTCCATCAGCAAGCTTGCACAACATCATCCCCAAACATGCCTCATTCTCCTCCCCCACTATCATTATCACACAGCTGTTGATAAATCTGTGTCCATATGCAATGCTTCTCTTTAACAAATTACAAACATAGAATTACATGCTATTGCAACAGTTTAGACTTTTTATGCACTTTTTAAATCATTTTATTACTGTCAGTTTAATATATTTTTCTATCACTCCAACCATCTTTGCATATCTTTTTTCATTACATCCATAAACCTCCTCTGAGGTCTTCTTCTTTTCCTCCTTCCTGGCAGCTCCATCTTCAGCATCCTTTGTCCAATATATCCACTGTCTCTCCTGCAGATGTCCAAACCATCTCTGCCATACACAGTCCATCCTGGTCACTCGAATGAAAACCTCCAACTCTTCCACTTCCAGTTCGGCCACCTGTTTTGTTTTGTTTTTTGTCAGTGCCACCGTCTCCAAACCATAGCAGGTCTCACTACCATCTTGTAAACCTTCCCGTCCACTCTTGCTACTACTATCTTGCTATGGCCACAAACAATCTCTGACACCTGTCTCCATCTACTCCACCCTGCCTGCACTCGATTCTTCACTTCTCTTGTGTACTGTCCGTCGCTTTGGATGGTTGAACCCAGGTATCCAAACCCATCTACCTTTCTTTCTCTACTGCTTGCTTGTTCACCTTTCCATCTGTCTTCCTCTCTTTCACACACTTACACTACCAGTCAAACGTTTGGACACTGGTACTGTATTGTGTCTTGCTTCTACTGACTTTCATTCCTGTTCTCTCCAGAGCATACCTCCACCTCTCCGGACTCTCTTGTACCTGCTTCCTGCTCTCACTACAGATCACAATGTCATCTGTAAACATTATAGTCCAAGTAGACTTTTGCCTGACCTCATCTGTCAACCTGTCGCATCACAGTCACAAACAAGAAGGGGCTCAGAGCCGCTCCCTGATCTAATCCAACCCCCATCTTGAACCCATCTGCCACTCCTACTGCACACCTCAACACTGTCTTGCTGTCCTCACATCTCTCTTCTCTGCCACTCCAGACTTCCTCGTGCAAAAGTTTTCTCTAGATCCACAAAGACACTTTGCAACTTCTTCTGACCTTCTCTACACTTCTCCATCAACACTCTCAAACATTGGCATCTGTAGTGCTCGTACTTGGCATGAAGTCATATTGCTGCTCACTGATCATCATCTCTCTTCTTAATCTAGCTTCAACAACTCTTTCCCATAGCTTCATGGAATGGCTCCTCAGCATATCCCTCTTTAGTTACTACAGCTCTGCACATCACCCTTGTTCTTGAAAATTGCTAACAGTACACTTCTTCTCCATTAATCTGATGTGCTCTCATTCTCCAAGATTGTGTTAAACAATCTGATCAAAAAGACCACTGCCCTCTCTCCTAGACATCTCCATACCTCCACAGGTATGCCATCTGCACCAACTGTCTTTCCACTCTTCATCTTCTTTTAGCTGCCCTCACTTACTCTTTATTAATCCTCTGCACTTCATGATTCACTGTCCTCCATCCACCCTCCTCTTTCTCTCATTTTCAACATTAATGTCCTCAAAGTACTCCTTCCGTCTTCTCAACCCACTCTCTTCACTTGTTAGTACATTTCCATCTTTATCCGTAATCACTCTAACCTGCTGCACATCCTTTCCAGCTCGATCGCTCTGCCTAGCCAAACAATACAAGTCCTCTTCTCCTTGGTGTCCAGCCTCATATACAACTCACTACACACAATACGCACTGACACCATTCAACATCAGCCCTTCAATTTCCAACTTCAAACTCTTGATCCTGTCTGACTCTCTCTTCACCTCCACCACACTGTTCATATACGCTTCCTTCAAGAATACCCCACTCCATTTCTCTTCTGAGCCACTCCGTGGTAGAACAGCTTAAATCCAACTCCAGTGGTCCTGGCCTTGCTTCCCTCCCACATGGTCTCCTGCACACACCATCTATCTATCTACCTTCCTTCTCTTCATCATATCAGCCAGCTCTTCCCTTTTACCAGACATAGTCCCTACATTTAGAGTCCCCACTCTCACATGCACACTCCTGCCTTTCCTTCTCTCTTGCTGACTCCTAACATGCCCTTTTTTTAAAGATAGTTTATCAGCAACATGCAGCAACGGTTAAAGTTAACAGAATGAACACACAGACACACACGCACGCATGCACACACACAAACACACGAAAATAAAAATCTGAAAAACGTATTTATTGGTAGTTTACCCATTAAAAATGCAGTTAATATGCTTCATAAGAACTGCACTGGTGGATAAAGATTTAACTGACTGTCTTAAAATGCATCATAGTCTTATTCAGATGTTGCTGAATCCTGTTTGTTGGATGCAGCTCCACTTCTCATGTTGAAGAAGTGAGATTTCTTCAGAGAAGAAAAAAGTAAAATTCTCATTGTTGATGTGTACTTTAAAAGAAAACTGAAGAATTCAAAGTGTTCAGTAGATAGAGGTCCAGACACTGGTGTGATTTTGGATGATATCCTGCTCTGTATTGAACTGAAGAGCCTGAGGTCATTAGGCACAGTTGTCAGGGTTTTACAAATGGAGGATATCTCTCTGTGCATAACGCTTCACTTACTTCAGTCACAACACTGGATATCTGGAGCTATATATATAAATATTCCTCTGCTGTCTCCCGCTGTTTCTCCTCTCGGCTCATTTATTGTCAAAGCGACTGAAAAATCTGTTTTCTTGGCTGAAGGCTGCGCATCCAATCTGATATCCTTCTGTGTTTGCAGCAGTTTGACCTGCACTGGAATGTTTGCAGAGTAATGTGTGAGCCACATGACTATCAAATGCTCACCCACTTTGTGGGCTTTGAATCAGGCCGCAGCATGAACACCAGACGACAAAATTAAGTTGATCCTAGCCTGAATTTTCTGTTTGCTTCTTGACACAAACAACAGCTTGGAAAAGGTGCAAGTAAACTTTTACTTTTACTTGCTGCAGTTGGTTGATTCATACTAACATATTTTAACAACATATGGACAGATTACAAGCCCACAGATTCGTGATCCCCAGAGGATGGAATCACAATGAATCACAAGGATGGAACTGATGCTGATTTTAACATTACCATAAGGTTTCTGTTTTAGACTTGCATACCTATCTCAGCAAAAGTTGGATGGACACGTGTGAAATCTGAAACAGACTTTAAAGTCTTTTATACTCCAATACAGGACTCTAAACTTGACTCTCACTGAAGTGAATTGCTTGCTTGAAGTAGAAGCTATTTTCCTTCCAATACAAATGAACGCAGAAGATCAGCAGCAAATGTGCTTGGGTGTGACAGATGATTGCAACCATCACTGAGCCTGGTTGCAATGTTAGGTGCCCATTCTCTATGTAACGAGTCATTCAGTGCTTTCTGGCACTGCTGTGTTGAGTTACCTGCTCCTCATTTGCAGATGTTGATGTCTGGGATGCCTGTGTACTGAAGGCTTGTGTCCTTACTGGGCCGGGCTAGTTTTGAGTCTACTCCCCAGCCAATTGCTACATGCCGTTTCCCCTCAGTCTGTTCTACGCTTTTCCTGTCAAACAAAGATTAAAAAGTTGACGTCTAGGCTGCTCTATGCAAATTAAGGGTGTCCTGCCACAAATAGCTATTGTTGATCTAAAAAGAAGACAGATTCAACAAATCAACAAGTCTCAAATGTTTTCAGAAACACATTTTTGGTACTATTTTTGTAATATAAGATAGTTGTACACACACAAAAGAGAGAGCGCACCTGTCAGTTATCTGTCATCTTTGCAGTGTTGGGAAGCTGTGTGATCTTATACATGCAAAAACACCTCCTATGGATGTAAACCATAAGAGGGAGGTTTTTTTTATCCACACTGTGCCAAATGTTCTTACTCACTGGGGATTCTTGGATTTCTTTCTGTAATATTTTAAGGTCCTTACCTTGCAATGTCAAGGGCCTTGAGATGACTATTTCTGTTATTTAGAAACTTTATATAAAGAAGGTTTAGTTGTAATAAACTGAATTCCTCGAGGACCCCACAGATTTTTTTTTGTCTTTATGATATGAAAGATGACAAAAATATTATGAAAAGCAACTTTTATTAAACATAAAAGTCTTAAATGACAACACTAACTAAAATAATGGACAAAAAATATTCTTCTTATGAAAAAGCACAGTATAAATGGATAAAATAAATATTAATTTCATTAATTTGTTTAGCTGATAGAAATAAAAAGACTAATACACAAGATTTAAAAAAGACATTGAGATAAAACTTTTCACACCACAGTGGCATTGGACCAGTGATGATGGTAACTGTTTGCGCATTTTCTACTGTAATTCTTTCCAGTATGCTGATAAAATATTATTTACAAAGTGCATTTGTTGTACTGTATCTTGGTGAAAAGTCACTGAAATGGGCTACACTTTAATGAAGATCCACATTTCATTTGTACTTAAACATGAGAAAGAAATCAGTCTGTGAAGTGAGAACATCGGCTTGATTATCATTCAAAAGTAGCACGTTTTAAAAGAATATATACTTTTACATACAGAAATGATGGTACTTGTATATATTGGTGGTTTATATACAGATTAGTTAGGAAAGGAGATGAAGTGAGTCATTTAGGTGAACCTACAGGCAGCACGTGAGAGCCATACATATATATATATGGGAAGGAAGGAGAGTGAAAAACAGCTGCCAGGAAACAATGTCCATCACTGACTTCAACTGTTTAACAGATTTGATTTGTGAACAGTGTCTAGTAAACACAGAGCCAGCCGCACAGAACAGATCCAAATACCAGAAACGCCAGCTGTGGAAGCCTCTCTGTCCCACTGGCTGCTAACTGTACTTGCTTGCTTTTAAAACCTGAGCGGGAGGCCTGTGTGCTTCTCCCACTGCAAAACACCATGGGAGCCTGAAAAGAAGTGGGTCGCCTCAGCGGTCGGTCAGGACTGGACCCGTCAGTTGGCCTCTCGCCAATGAACAGCAGTGGGTGTTTCCTGTGATCCAGCTCTATCTTGAAGAGCTCATACTCCTTATGTGGCAGCTTGATGCCCAGCACGGTGCATCCATCTGTGGGGGTCAAGTCCTGCTCTACTCCAACCTCCCAGCCTCTTGCCTGACCACACTTTCCTGGCTTAGTACTGTTCAGCAACTTGGCTGTGGGCATCTCCATGGCTGTGGCTCTCACCTGGGTCACCTTGAAGACAAACTCAGAGGCTCCTGAGATTTTGACAGAGGGGTTTCCCTGAGCATAGTGGCCTGAGGCTCTGAGGGTGAAAGTGGGCTGAGAGCAAGCAGGGTCAGAATAGTGCCGGTAGATGCCCTCCCAGGCGTGCTGGTGGGGATCAAAGGTGAAGTCTCGAGTAAGGAAGAGGACATTGGGACGAGTTTCGCAGTGTTGGCTAACCCACTGGCCTCCCAGAGACAGATGGGCAACAGGGCTGCGGGGCAACACAGGGGGGCGCTGCTCTGTGGAGCGATACACCAGGGCACACACAGGGCAGGGGTGGATGTGATGCTGCAAAAAGAGAAAAAGTTAGATGATTATGGGGTGCAGCTAATGACGTCAATGCTGGGTCTGGTTACAGTTGCAATGACGCATATTTCTGACCGCACACTGTCCGCTAAAGAGGTGAATGAAAACGTTAAATTCTGCAGTTGAACTGATTTTGAAAAATTATATAAAAGAAATGTAAGCCGATGCTTATGTCGTTCATGAGCCCAACCATATATTTATAGATGTTATTTATTTCTCCATTTACAACATTTTTTAACATTGTTGGCTGTGATTTAATTATAATTTTCTATCACTACATATTAATGTCTGACAGACCTACAGTATTAAGATTTACTGTGCAGAAGCCTTAAAGCAGATACTTAATGCCGATAGTGATGATGAAAACAGTTCAATCGCCTTTTTGCATAAGAACCAGAATTTGATTGACAACCATAATTGATGACAAAATAACATTTTAGACTGTCACAGATTTAGGAAATGGTATAGATATTATCAAAACAAATAGAGATATTTAAAAAGTACTTAATAATTTCAGCCTCTAAGATAGTTTGAGGCTTGAAGATATGCTTCATTAAGGATGTGGGCACTTTGAGTGACAAGCGCTGAAAGGCTGCTGGTTTAGCTCACAGGTTGAGCAGGTGACCGTATGTCAAAAATCTAATGTGTGTCTTCCCGCCCTGCTTTCCTAATCTTCACTGTGCTATTGAATAAAGGCGAAAAGCCCACAAAAACAATTGAAACAAAACAAAAAAAGTGGGTGCTGACACAGGGATTACCCAGTTTGAGTCACCGAACTGGAACTCGGTGTTGCTGGTGCTCTCTGGAACATTTTCATTGCAGTTACCTGCCAAATAATGCGGCCAAATAATGTGGCTTGCTTTGTGGCTAACTGTTCAAACAGCCCATCCAACATTAAGAGGAGCAACGCTTTACAGACATGAAAACAATCTGTTGTACATTTTTTGGTCAGTAAATGACTGATAAATTTTCTGTTGATTGACAAATAGCCTATTTGACTAACGGTTGTTCCCCTAGAGAGCTTTGCTTCAAGAGCAAATCGAGCTGCTTTCCCAAACTAAAATATATATGTTTTCCTCCGAGAAGAGTTTTTTTTTTTTTTTTTGCCCAGAAACACAAAGAAACTGCCTAAATGTATGAAAAAAAGTTCAGAAAATATTAAGGATTATAGTTTGTCAGTCTGTAAGAAGAAACTGCTGAATGTGGCTTTATCCTAATTAACAACAAACCTTAATGAATCGTTCAGATTCTTTCTGATTAAAACAAACAAAAATCACTGTGCTGTCTCACCATGGCATTCTGCAGCGGCTGTTGATACCCCGTGGGTTTGTACTGAATCCTCTGGGTCCAGTCAGTGTGGATATCTCCTAAGAACAGCTCCTGGACCTTCCCTCCGTGGTTGTGGTATTGAGTCTCCACTCGTACCAGACCCATCTCCATCATGGAGAAGCCCAGTGCTGCTAGACATCCCCTCCCTGCCCGGGTGCTGTATAGTTCATAGAGCTTCCCCGGTACCACTTGACCCAGGTTCAGACCCACACAGGTCGAAGGGAGCCTGGAGGCCAACCTCTGCTTGGCTGCAAGGCTATGAACCACAATGCCCACTTTGGTGAGGTGATGTTCAGCTTCAGTGCCCCCACGGGTGATCCAGGAGGCCTGGCGCAGACGAATCTTTCCCCTGATTATCAGGGAATAGCTTGGGTCCTCACAGCCACTGTCGGTATAGTAGTGCTGCAGGGCCTGGAAGTGACGGTTGGGGTGGAAGGTGTAGGAGCGGGTGAGGAACTCTGGACTAGGCCGAACTTCACAGCTAAATACAGAAAGAGAGCAATTATATAGTTAGATATATAGTGTCATGCATAGATTTCAAGCCTTTAAGTATGACAGAGATAAGTTTGCCTATTTAAGTGTCAAATTATTTGGGACAAATCTCAAATCTGCCAGAGCACATTTTAAGTATCAAGAACTTGTCAAGCAGCTCTCTGAATGAAACCTGTGCATAAGTGCTGAAAAGTGCAGCTCCTGGGATGCATGGCCACTTAAGGCTGACTCCAAAAGCACATCAACAATACTACCTCATAAAATGCCCATCTTTACAGGAGAAATTAACATGTTTATGACCCCAAAAAGCTTTTGGTCCCCATAGCTCATAAGCTAATAAGCTAAGCATAAGAGTAGTTGTGAGGGGATGTTGGTGGTGAGTGCGTAAAATCAGAACACTGATACCTCGACCTCTATACTGAGCACAAGAAGAAGACTTTGACTTTGTGAACTTATAAACAGGACTATTGTGGAGTACATTGCCCAGGAGCAGCTGGCTGACAGTCTGGACAGGCGCGGTACAGCAGCAATGCTGGGGCAGTGTTCTCTGCAATGAGTGATGGAATGACAGGGAGGGAAAGTGACGGAGACAGTAATAGCATGGAGTGTAGCGAGGGAGAGGAAAAAAAGGAGTGTGGAGGTCATAAGAGGAAGAAAAACATGAAGAGAAGATGGGGGTATGCAGCCAAACACAGAGCTAATGGTGAGATTTGAGGAAGGGGGGGTGTGAGGAAGATGGATTCACTGAAGTTAACTAGAATTATAAGAGGGTAAGTGGGAGAAGTGGAATATGCGGAAATCCAGAGTGATGGAAATCTACTAATAGGCTGTAAATCTGAAATGGAGGTAGAGAAGGGTAAGAAAATGAATGTTGTTGGAAAAATTAAAGTAGTTCAGGTTGTGAGAGTGGGAGAGGAGAATGAGTGGCTGCAGAGGGATAATTTCTGAAGTTCCCCTTAATGTTACAATGGAAGACCTGGCGGAAAATCTGCGAGTGAGTGGCTACTGTGTAAAAAGTGTAAAGAGGATGATAAGGAGAACAGATAAAAATGAGACAGAGTTCCAGGAGCAAGAGCTTCCTGGGGGAAGTATATTTTAGATTTATTGCCTGCAGGGTCAGAGAATATATAGAAAAGCCCATGAGTGTGTTTTAATTGTCAAGAATTCAGGCACGTGCCGGCTGTCTGTAAAAGGAATCGCAGGTGTACTCGCTGTGGAGGGGACCATGCGTATGGCAAATGTGGAGTTGGAGTGCCGAAACGCCGGAGTGGGCCACTGCGTAGCATTTTGGGGTTGTGAAGTAATGAAAAAGGAGATAGAGGTACAGAAGGTTAGAGTGAAAGAAAAGATATTATATGCTGGGGCAGTTAAAATGGTTGGACAGAGAACAGAAAATCATCAGGTAGGACTGAGCAAAGAGGAAATGGCAGCAAAAGAGCTGAAGGACAAAAAGAATGAATTGAGATGAAGAAAGAGGAAGCAATTTGTGACTTTTATGGCAGGAGTGATAAACGAAACACGTGGAATCAAATCTAAAACAGAGAGGATACAAATAATAGCGAAAGCTGCAGAGCATCACTTCGGGATGACAGGCCTAAAGTGGGAGGAAATAAATGAGGAACTCAAGATTCAGTCAAGCCAAGAAGCCACATGTATGGAATAATTCTATTAATTATGCTTATTTGCCAGTGGAATGCCAGGGGTTTGATTACCACTGACCAGGAATTCAAACAATTATGAGAGAGAAAAGCCCGATGTGTGCGGGAATCCTGGCCGCGATCAACATTTGATTTTGTTTTGTATGACTATGTGGTAGTCCGTAGAGACAGAGAAAAAGGAGGAGGAGGACAAGGCTGTGTCACCCTTGTTAGGCAAGACATCCCATATAGAACACTGGGGGGTGGGAAGTGAGCAGGAATATGTTGTTCAAATTTGAGCTGATGTGGAAGAAGTCTAGAGAAGCTTTTCATTTTATAAATTAGAGTGTGTTGTGTGAAAAGACTTCCTAAGAGCTGGAAAGAGGCAATTATCATACCTCTAAAAAAGACGAACAAAGACGCCATTAAATCCATTAAATTATAGACCATTTGCCTTAACGTCACATATTTGTATACGGATCAAAGAACCGAGAAACGGAGGCAACAGGGGCTTCGGTGGCAGCACCAACAAGTTTCTGTAAAAGAACACCAGACCATCGAAGCATAGTGCAACTGTTTGCAGTTAAAATGGAGTGCAGAGGAGGGTGGGAACAACATACTAATATACAGTGACTTGGTGTCAGCCATTATCAGTATTAAAACAGGAATATATCAGGACTTGCTTCGAGAAATACTGCAAATATACAATCACCTGGTAAAACACAGGAAGGGGATTGTACTTCTGTGGGTTCCAGCAAATATAGGGATTCTGGGCAATGAGAGGGCAGACAAACTGGCAACTTGCACAAACGTGCAATCAGGAAAGTTCACGTGAATTCAAAATTAAGTTATCGAAATCAGAAACACAGGGATCAGTAGAAGAGACCAAGTCACGATAAGCGGAATCCAGACTGGGCACAGCAACCTTAATAGTACTTTATTCATAATAGGGAAACATCCAAACTGGGCTCTGCGAACAATGTCATGAGACAGTTAAGCGTGTTCTTCCGTCATGTAGGAAATTTGCTAGAGAAAGGGAGGAAATGTTACAGAAATGACGGAAACTGGAGAAAGTATACTGAAGTGGGCGGATAGTGACACAGGAAGGGCAGCAGTATCGAGCTATCTCAAAAAAACTGGACTGAGCAAGAAGAAACATAATGACTGGTTAGTGACATTAAATGACTGGAGAATCCTACAGGAGGCGGTAATGCACCATCCTGGATGCAAGCTGCCATTAAGGACCAAAGAAGAAGAAGGTATCTCTCTCTCTGAGCAATTCATCCACACAGTCTGTTAATCAAACTAGCCACCACACAACTTTGTACTCCAACCTGCTCTCCAAATGCATTCGTTCCTGGCTCCAAAAAACAAAGACGGCATTATTTATGACAATACTAGATGCACATTTTTCATACAGTCTTTGATCCCTTTGAGCAAGTCTGTCGAGTCACAAGCCTTCAGAAGCAAAAATGGCTTCCAGGCCCACCAGTGTTTGTTTTTTCTTCATAAACATCAGGATCAAGCTATGAATAAAATACTCATATTCCAGCTCAAGGGGAATAGTTTCCAGCTTCGTATTCTGGGACTACTTCTGGGACTACACCAGAGAAGCTTTGTGTGATTAGAAAATATCCTGTTCTGCAAACGTAGGAGCCCATCCCAGCTGCCATAGGGGCTGACTACACCCTGGACAGGTCACCAGCCTGTCACAGGGCTAACACAGAGAGACAGACAACCATACACACTCACGGCCAATTTAGAATCACCATTTAACCTAGCCCCAGTAAAAGGACTGCTAAATCATCATATATTCAATGTTTGGTTCAGTTTTTTGTCTTTTCTGAAAATCCTGAATAAAATGACTTGGGCCATTATTTTAAGAGGGTGACGATATGACTTCATATCGTTTACATCTCACAGCAGTAAAGTCCAAGTCAAGTTCTATATTCTAATTAATCTCTGCAGCTCTATTGGAACAATGAACCCCATTCACCCAAAACATATTCCCTTGCTTTATTTATTTATTTATTTATTTATTTTGATGATGGAGAGTCGTTATCATTGCTCTATATGAAATTGTACCTTGTTGATACCCAAGTGCCATCCAGTCGTGGGGGTATGTCTGCTGTGATTCTCACTCTGTCCTGCGCGTTGCGGTACTGACAGTGGGGCTCCCACTGTGGGCTTTCGCTGAAGTTGGAGGAGGAAGTGAACGGACCTGTGGGCACCTCCCAAAGTTTTGTCCCCGTTCCTACCACCAACAGAGCTGCAAAAGAAAGAGCAGTCAGAAAACACAGGTTCCATTCCATGTCATAGGAAGATTCTCCGCCCTTCTTCATTAGAAAATGAATGGAACAACTAATTGGTCGGTTATATTCACATATCTGACAAGTTACATTCACGGCACGTAATAAGGAGTGAGTCATTGCTATAGAAACCATACATGTCTGTGAAGCAAAGGTCTAAAGGCATAAACTTTTGCCTTGTCACTTCAATCAGCCTGCAGCTGCAACATACAGGCCTTTAGTTTGCTCTGAGCCAGGAGGTGCGAGTGCGGGAGTGTATGGTCTTTGTACTGTATATGTGTTTTTTTAAAAATTGAGATAAAGCAAACAGGTGGGTCAGTGACAGCAGCAGGCCAACGGAGCCAAACACATCTGCTGATAATACGATTTTAAGAAAAGCACTCATGATGATGAATGTTCTCGTTCTTGAGTTTTCCAAAACACTGACGGCTAATCCAAATGAAAGCATTATTCACTCTATAACATTTATTGATCTGACATTTACACATCTGTAGTGTGTCTGCCATTAATCACAACTGCAATTTCACCTCGATCCCCTCTTTGCTGAGTGGAGATGTGTGTGTTGTCAACAAGGTCAAGTGTTCTTGTGTGGTTTCCAACCAGACAAAAGCGATAGGATTTTCTGATTGCACCCTCATGGTTGCAACATGAGGAAGCCCTCTGGGGGTCCGTCTGGGCAGTGTGTGCATTTTTGTGTGTGTGAAAGTTATGGCTTCAGCTTCAAACCCCCCCAAAACAAATGTCAAAAAGCAAAGCTGGATGAGTTCTCACAGATGCCTCCATCTTTTGTCTTCCATCCAGTTTTTCACTTGCGTTCGCTTTCATTCGTCAGCTTGAATTGTGCTTATTACATTTGAGTTTTTGTATCCAGTTCACCAATTTTATATAGACTGTTACGCAATGAGCTTCAAGCATATTGGTACGGGAATATCGTCACCTTTGAACAGAATGACTAGCGAGTGGTATCAGTCTTTCCATCTAACTCTGTGCTGTAAGGTGCTCGAAACATTCCTCAGAGATTTCTGTCCATATATCGTCACGCTGCGGATTTGTCGGCTGCATACCCACAATGTGAACCCTGTTCCACCGCATCCCAAAGGTGCTCTGTTGGATTGAAGTCTGGTGACTGTGGAGGCCATTTGAATACAGTGAACTCATTGTCATATTCAAGAAAGCAGTTTGAGATGATTTGAACTTTGTGACATAACGTTATCCTGTGGTCATAAAGAGATGGACATGATCAGGGAGGAGACCAAAGTGTGCCAAGAAAATATTCCCCACACCATGACACCACCACCAGCAGCAGCCTGAACTGTTCATATGAGGCAGGATAGATCCATGCACACCTTGGTTGTAACAAGTGGTTATTTGAGTTACTGTTCCTATCAGCTCGAGGGAGTCTGGTCATTCTGATCTGACTTCTGGCACAAACGAGGTGTTTTTGCCCAGCGAACTGCTGCTCACTGGATATTTTCCCTTTTTTGGACCTTTCACTCTAAACCCTAGATATGGCACCAGCTTTAAAGTCACTTAGATCACTTTTCTTCCCCATTCTGATGCTCGGTTTGAACTTCAGCAGGATGTCCAGACTGTGTCTACATACCAAAATTCATTGCTGCCATGTGATTGGATGTTTAGATATGTGTATACTTGATGAAGAGGCCACTGAGTGTATATTAACTGATAAAAGTCTTTGGCTGATAACAGTAAATTATTGTACTTATTTAAAAAAAAAGTCAAACTTTTGTTTTAAGTTTCTGTATTTTTCCTCCCTTTCTTTTTCACTTGCTCTCTTATTCCTTTTATTTCCACAAATGTCATATTCCCCCTTTCCTAACGTAGCCTCAGCCCACATTTCTCTCAACTGAATCTAGATGCACGCTGGTAGAAGATCACCTGTCGAGGCTACAGTTGAGCTAGGAGTTGGCTGTGGGAGCTTCAGCTGTGAGGACCCACAGATCACTTTGTTTTCTCATGGCTGAGCAAATGAAACCAAAGGAAATGGGGAGTTTTGAGCGGAAAATGTGCGGTGTTGATTTTTCTTTAAAAGGCTCCAAGATGGAGGCTGACTGATCTGCATTTATTAACCTTGTTAGTGTCAAACGGAGGATATTTTTTGTTCCCTTCTCTTGGAATGCCTCCCACGCACCGACCACAACCGCAGACATGTGTGCTGCTCAGTCGTTTCTCAACGTCCTTCCACCTGCACGCGCACGCACGCACACACACATAGACACACACACCCACACACGTAGAGCCTGACCAGTACATTCACCGACCACAAAGCCAGACTCAGACTCAAAGCAAATTTCTCCTCCTTTCAGCAGTCTGTCAGTATGTTGATAAGATTCATTCTTCTTTTTGCTGTCACAGGCAATGAAACATGTTTGCAATTTCCCCTATGCGGTGATGTGTTTGTTTATGCTCCCTGTCACTGCAGCTGGTGAAGGAACCCGGACAGTCGGTCCCAGCTGGGCTCCTCTGGGAGAACTCGGAGCAGAAATACTAATCAGGATTAATTAATTTCCACGGCTCCTTACAAGTCATCCAATTGGCCTGTTTTGTGTTATCCGTCCTTTGTAGCTGCATGCAACATGTTGCTTAAGTGGTTCCTCACACACAGAGCACAATGAATGGACACAGAGACAAGAGTCCCAGTATGTGATGTGGAGTCATTTGGACCGCTATATTAGAGTTTCTGTTTTTGCCAAAGCATTTCTATAGAGTGTTTCTTGAGGTCACTTGTCATTCAGTCCCTTTCCCTCTCTTGGATCTTTTTCCAGTTGGGCATATGGTTGCATTTACTAAAAGAGTGCTCATAAAAAGCAGAGCTTAGTAAAACAAAATTGCTCATCGTGAGGTTTTAAGTATTCTTCTACAAAAGAGCCCTATTCCAACCGCAAGTGAGGTGATGGTGTAATACATATGATAATATCCAATCCCAGTCTCCATTTGGAGGAGATGGGGGACTATTTTAGTTGATTCACTTCCTACACAGGCAGTCACATAGCATTAGTTTTACCCTGCAATGGTTCCTCCTGATTTATTTTTCCACAGCGGGCCTTAAAACTTCCCACTCATACAGTCTGTCACAGTATAGTGGTCAGTGCATCTTTTAAAACAGATTTCATTACATATACCAGTAAAACTTTACGTAAGATTGAGATTTAAAAGTTGCGTTTAAGCTTAAAGATGGATTAGATGCTTGCAGAATGTGTAATTTATGGAATGCATTTTATTAAAAGTCTCATTACAGAGCAAGTAATAGCCTTATAAATAAACTTACAGTGGCTATGCGCTTAATACTGTTATTTTAGCGTTCTTTTCCTAATATAACTAAACAGTTAATTACTGTAAAATATAACTACATGTCCTCACCTTTGACCCTAACCTCAGCATGTTCAGCAGTATTCAGAAAGAATGATATTTTGCTGAGTACAGTGTGGGCTTCATACAACGTCATAACTAAGGATCATAAACATTAAAGGAAGTCACGTGAGAAAAGCAGTTGCAGATTATTTTGATTATATTATTCGTGCAAAAGAAAAGTAAGACTATAACACCTTTGTTACACTTACAGGTTGCTACATTCAGCTGCATGCGGGTTGCACTATTTGGCAATCGCCTCTGAGAGGGCGACTCGCTGCTTCTACATTTTTATTTACTGAGACAATATTTTTTTTTCAAAGCAACAAATAAATAGATTCATAAAATGCAAACTGTATTTTTCCAAGGTGATGAATTGTCCATAGAATGATTATTGTTCTAATAATAATTTTTCAAGCAAAACTGGGGAAAACGTTCTTATGTAGGGGAATTTGCTGCTCTAGGCTTATGTCTTATTCATTTCTGTTACTTTGGGTTTTTGTTTTATTGGCCAATAGTTGAATCCAACATTCAGCTTCAAAGCTTCAAAGTCTTACAACACACTGCAGAGTCCACAAGCAACAACCCCCCCCCCCCTCCAGTTCCCCTCATGCAGACTCACAATTCTTCCACCAGAGGTCAGTGCAGCAGCCTTTGAGCTGCGTGTGGTCTTGGCGGTCAGTCTGTCATCCCCTCTAACACTGGCCTTCGCCTCATCTGACTGATGATCAGCCAAAGTAATCTACCTGTCTTTGAGCTCATATATTCATTCAGGTCCCCCCCACACACGCACATGCATTCACATTCACAAAAAGCACACTGCACACATTGATGCACGGTAGACTGCAGAAGGGATGCCATTTATGTGAGACCTCCAGGCTGCCCTCTGTTTGTTTGTTTGCATTTGTGATTACGGTCTGGCAGCCTTTGCTCTCCTCTCTCACGTCTCATCCACAGAGCCACAGTAAAAATACGGTTTTATGTACGTCTTTATTTGGAGCTATCCTGTAAAAAAAAAAAAAAAAAGGGACCAGATTCTGTCGCTTTTGATTCAGAGCTTGTGGGAAATCAAGTGCATGACGTTGAAGTCAACCGCATGCCTGGCTCATCACAGAGAGAGACACGTTTGTCTGCTTCATGGCCACTTCTTCTGAAACGTTTAACAGAGAATCATCAAAGATGACAAAGTGGAGGCAGTTAAGGTGAAGGGAAAAATATCCAAATAAAGTGTTGGTGCACTGACATGATGGCTGGATTTATCCCCTAATTTTCCAGTAATTTAAATACTTCCTCCTGTAAAGTCACTTTCTCATCACATTTTGCCTCAGTGCTGCAGGACAAACTCCCCGCACTGCCCCTAAAGTGCCTGCGCCCTCCTGGCCCTCCTCCCTCTCCACCTGATTGCTTTTCTCTCCCCCTGATGAAGAAGCCATGATGTTTATGCCTTATTTGCCCTGGATGGATTTCAGATTTCTCCTTTCTTCTGTCTTTGTTTCTCCTCTTCGCTTTCTCTGTGTATCTGCCAGTGGTTTGCGAGGTGAACGAAGTTAGTCATGACAGTGAGGGGTGGAGGTGGGAGGGGTGAGGCATCTTCATGCTCTGCAATAACGAGATGTGTGTGCGTTTTTCCTAGCAGCAACATTAAATGCTACAGAAGCTCTTCATTCCACATACTTAGGTGACTGCTGCACATTATTCATGGTTCACAGCTGCTTTTTCAGCCTTTCCGAGTTGCCCAGCTGCCATCCAGATTTCGGATAGGTGTTAAAAGTCAGTGAATTCCAACTTTTTTTTTGGCGTGCAGCACCTGACAGTAAAGGAGTGTGTACTGGCTACCCACTGTCACAAGTTTTCCAGTATGTGTGTATAAATAATGCACAGTGAGCAGCAAAGACAGATATTCCTGATTTTTGATTCTTCTTCCTTCTCACACCTCCTCACACTGATGTTGGTCTTTGTCCAAGAAAACTGTCTTGGTTTTCTAATCCATGAGGCTTGCATAATAATGGAC
This sequence comes from Cichlasoma orientale, assembly GCA_034780415.1. Lineage (NCBI taxonomy): Eukaryota > Metazoa > Chordata > Actinopteri > Cichliformes > Cichlidae > Cichlasoma > Cichlasoma orientale. The sequence continues at coordinate 36,384 of JAVDPK010001238.1, forward strand.
ACTTTATTCTTAAAACATCTGCTATTTTTGATGCAGAAGAAATATGATTTTATTTTATCTGAGAAAGAAATGGTACAGGACACACAACAGTTGTGTTTAATGTGTTAAACTGCTCCTTTTTTATTGTTAGTCCCTGTTTTAAACCATAATGGTCTATCCTCCTCTGGTTGCAGACCAGTTAATGACCTATATCGACTCTCCTGAATGTAGGTAAAAGCTGCTGATGTCTGTAGCTTGTTCTACCCCCCCCCTTCCTAAAAAACAAAAAACACACAGAATATGCATAAAAAAATCATCTGCTTTACCCTGAAGTGCAGTTCTTATTTGGTAGAAACCAACCCTTCAGCCAAACCTCCTGTTCCCTCAGCGAGCTAACACATCTGTTATACAGCAGTATAAGTTATCATTATCCCTTCAACACATTTACACTGCGTGAACAGAATCTGATTCAGGCTGGAACAAACCTTCATTTGGTAACTAAAATTAGTCTATGTCAACAATACCTGGGGACCAAATTCTCTTTTTATTATTTTATTATTTCTTAACTGCACGCTGATGCTTGTTTTTATGCTTTTCTCTAATTTAACTTGGCACAGTTCACTGCATTATCCCACATGGCATTAAACAAAGCCCTTTCTTTATTGACGTAGATTGAGACAATGTTTTAGACATAAACACGCAGTCAATGCCCAAATTGTTGAAGCACCACCATTCAAAACTGCAATTACTGAATTTATAATTATAGTCCTTACAGTTTAGATAATGTGTTGCTGCCTCGCACCGTCTCTGCAAAACAGCACGCGGAGTACACTTTTCTCAGCCAGGGTCGTTTTGCAGGAATATCTCTCTCCTCTCCCTCCACCCTTGTCGCCAAAGTCAGACGAAGGTCAGGCTGATTTAGAGGTTTTCCTAAGAACATGAGGTCCGTTGTGTTATTCTAACCCTGAGTCCCTGTTTCTTATTTTGGCTTTAACCCCATCTCATCACAGCCTTCCAGGCCAGGAGTATCCCTCTGTCCCCAGGGCAGCACAAGGACAACTACTGTTGTCTTTTCATCACAGTGTAAGCTGCTTAATCCAACGGCCTCATTTATTTAGACAAGGGATCAACAGGGGTTTGCCCAGTGGATGCTGCTGCCAGTTCCACTGCGGTTAGCAAACTCTGGCTCCTGTTCACAAAGCAACAACACACACACACACACACACGCAGTGTCGTACTGCATAGAACAGCTGCCTCCCCAAGCCAACACATCCACTTACTTCACCATTTCTTCAACAGTGTTATTCAAAAGTCACTGAAAGCCAGCGGCAGATTGAAGTCCAACTCTGGAGTTTGAGCTGTCTGACAATGAGGAGGATTCTCCGTTATAAGAGCACCTGACATTCATTGCGGTGTCTTGTTTTTGGTGAACAGCCGAGGTAGCTGAGATTTAGATAGTGGACAGGGGAAGTTGATGGTCCGCTGATGTTTTGGAGCTGAAATTATATCGCTTTCATCTTAATTCAAAAGCCTGGCTTGGAGATGGTTCTGGAGATCTGGTTGGTGGCTGTTTCGCATACTTGGAGAGTTTAAAGGTGGAACAAGCTACATCCAAGATGTAGCTTAAACAAAAAAATGATTAGAGGTTGGATCAGAAAATATTGTCGTGCGGTTCAGTTCAGGTTGGATCTAGACTCAATAAATTATTTAATCCAAGGATTCACCAGAACTAAAAATATCAAATATTTGGTCACTTTTTTTAGGCATTTGAGCATGTGGAGAAAAACTCTTTACAACGTGGGGGTAAATTATAAGTTTTACTTAACTTTTTGAGCTGAACTATTATTTGGGATGGGAAAGGAATGATTAAACACCTGCCAAAATGTATGAATCCATAACCCGTATTTTGATATTTTGTGGTCCAAACAAATTCCTCTTTAAATTACTTTCTAATCAGTTTCCTGCAGTGTTTAAACTGTCCTGTTTGGAAGCGACGGCTCGGCCTCGCCTGTCTCCCTTGCTTAACTTGAGTGGTGAAGAAGCAAAAAGTTCACAGATACCAGTCTACCACTGAAGCATTGAGCAGGAGATGGAGGGAGAGGCTGGCACCAGACAGATGCCTCCTCCTGTCTGCCTCCAGCCGTCCATCACCCTAACCAGCCCTGATAGCCAAAATGCTTTGCTTCCATGATCGAGGCCGTGGCGGCTGGATCGTCAGCTCTGCACGGCGGCTCAAGGTAGGGCCAGTAATGGCTGTCTGCTGTTATTCTAACCATTAACATAATGGCAAGATTAGTTCCAGGGCCACGCTTCCCTGCTCCTAGGGAGCCATTGTTTAAAGGCACCAGCCGGAGCCCCTTTTTGAAGACTCCTCCTGTGGCCACAAGCGCTTTTGAAGACACACACAGGAGGCGAGGGGGAACACAGACTAGCCATTCATAATTCTAACATCAGCAATAGTTTGTGTTTAAGTTTTCAAAGCGATGATCCACATGTTGAAGTTTCATTTGAATTGTGACAAATCACATAATGACTTTATATGACTTATAAGGTTGTCAGCTATTTTTTTTTGTCTTGCCTTATATCCTGCAAGCTAAAGTTCTAGCTTATTTTATTTATTTATTTTTGACACGAGTAAGCAAACCTGTATCTTGTTTTTTCATAGTAAAACTTTGGAGGATATATGTAGCAATATTTTAAGCTCAAGATTAATTGCTGATTCTAACACTTAGTAATTTTAAAATGTAAATTTCACGTGCTTGCTTGGGACTTATGGTCTTTCTTAGTTTAAGCTTATCTTGAAGAAAAAAAAACAACTTCAAAACATCTGTTTAACTTTTTTTTTTTTTTTTTTTTTTTTAAATCAAAATCTACATCAGGTCACCAGGCAGAAATCAGTGCTGGAACTCACCTTGCCACAGCAACCAGACACCCCTCAACAGGTGACTGAATCGTCCGCTTGACATGTTTCCTGCTTCTGAACCCTTCATTCACACACTGTGCTCAGAAAACAAACTGTGATCCGTGGGAAATCCAAAACACAGAGAGGCTCCTGTCAACAAGAGATGATCATGCAGGATACCAACATGACATGAGCTCCTAAATGAAGTGTCCAGTAATCCCACAGATGAAACTCTGATTTCCAGTTCAGCCCAAAGTGTTTGTGTGCGTGTTTTTAAAACTCTTTTCTTATTTTTCTTCTAGCTCCACTTCTTGGCTTCCATGGTCTGATAAAAAAAGGTCCTCAGTTGAGACCATCCGTTCATGCAACTTCTCCACACTGGTGTTTTCCTTTAGCTGAGGAGGGGTGAGAATAAACGCTCTCTCTCTCGCTCTCTCTCTCTCACCAGCCCCCCTCACCCTCAATCACACACCGTTGCCTCACTCCGGTGCAGCACTGTGAATCTGTTCCACTCAAAGCATGTGCAGCGAGAGTGTGTGTGTGAGCAGGAAGATTGTATGTGTGTGCACTCCTGTCTGGCTCTTATAGTTTTGAGCTGAGAGGAGGGAGTAAAGAGAGAGAGGAGAAGGGAGGGCAGATGTAGGGAAAGTTTCAGCGTGTGTGTGTGTGTGTGTGCGCGCACGTGTGTGTGTGTGTGTGTGTGTGGAGGAGGGGGATTGAGCTTCAGACTTCCTTGAGCGAAGACTCTGAGGAGCTTTCAGAGCAAGGTGCAAAAGGGCAGGGATGAAAAGGTGTTACTACGGCAGCCACGATGCCACGGCAACACTCAATAAAACATACATTACATATAGAGAAATGGAACCTTAGCATGTGATATTACTGAAACAACGATAAGGAAAAAGTCCTTTTGTGAAGCTTCCAAGTGGCGTCCTAACTTTGGCTTAATACTGTCAGATGCTAATATTTTAAGAAGCACTGCTCCTCTCTTCATTAGCAGCTGTGGTGAAGCTGAGACTGAGGTGTACCTCGTCAAAGTTTATATTCTATGTTTTGGTAGTTGTGACGTTTGGGCTAGATTAATCTCTGCTTGTTAGCAGTGCAGAAGAAGGCATAAAACCTTACTGCACCTCTCCTCTGGCCTCTCTAACTGGAGCCATTTTCCCCAAACTTTCCTTAAATCTTAGGTCTACAATTAAAAACAAAATTCTGATGGTATAAACAATGATTGGATGGACAGCCTGAGTTTATATTGGAATTAAATTTAAAAAAGAAAAGAAAAAAGTAACAGAAATGTGTCTAAATAGCTCAGTTACTAAAGACTTGACTGTGGACGGTTTTTATTGGAATTAGGTTCTCCCAAAGAAATAGTCCCAATGAAAACTGTTGACAGTGAGGTTTGTGGCATATTGGGAGTAATGGAAACGCTGTTTTTTGGGAAGAGATGCTGCTGCTGAAAGTTTTCAGCATAATTTTGTTAGTTTTTAACATAAAATCAAAACAGCCTACAGGTCAAACCTCTATATGTGGGTGTATTTTTTTTTCAGTTTGGGTGCACTGACCCTTTAAGCTGGGGGAAGAAAAAAAGTGGCATCAAGAAATGTCAGCAACAGCTGCACACACACACACACACACACACACATGCGGTTTGCACAAACCTGAAGCACACATTATTAAAAAAGGCACATGCATAGACAGACGCTCCAGTCACACTGATTCACAGGCTCTGCGTGTACATGTGGTCTGATGGAGATGTTGACACTGTTGACCGCTGCAGTGGTAAAGAAAGGTTTCGAAGTGCCTGCCA
>JAVDPK010001238.1:41078-52908 GCA_034780415.1 Cichlasoma orientale
GTTGGCAACACATCTGCGACGGGTGGGCTGACCGGAGCACTGGCACGCGGACAGGGCAGCATACACTCCCGACCTACCAATGCACACACACACACACACGCAGTCAACGGCCAACGCAACTGGATGAAGCAATTTTACCACTGGTGCAGTGTTTAATATGGCAGATTTGTAATGCATCATCTTGCTTATATTAACTTTTCTGTGCCAATTGTCAGTTGGCCTGAGCATTTTCTTCCCGAGCCATCTTCTTCAAAGCAACAGCGCACAGTTTCTCACAGCCTTTACACCACATTTTCAAGGTCACAAAAGACTAAATGGGTATTAAAGGATACTTGTGTGTGTGCGTGTGTGTGTGTGTGCGTGTGTTTTACTTTGAGGGGAAATTTTTGCCACTGCATCTTTAATAACAACTTTGCGGTCCCCTAGTTACTGTAATTGCTGAGATCTTGAGATCTGAAAACATCTCCGAATGGAAGAAACGTGAGCAGCCACACAATATAAGACGTTTTAAAACAAACACCCGAGTTAGTCAAACACATCACTGCAGAGAAAATAAAGGCAAAATCAAACTTTTACATCGTTTTCAAACGAAATGACAATTTCTTACCTTTCAGGCTCAGGTCTGCGTACATACGTTTTCTTACTGTAATGACACACACAAAACAACCATGTGTCTTGCAGGCAATACCAAATTGTTCCCGACTATGTTGTGGTAAAACAAACAAACAAAACATAATCAAAAAAAGCTGTGATGCATGGTGGTGCAGCGGTTAGCACTGTTGCCTTACAGCAACAAAGTCCTAAGTTTGAATCCAGGTTGTGGCCATTCTGTGTTGAGTTTGCGTGTTCTCTCCGGGTACTCTGGATTCCTTCCACAGACCCACTGGTGATTCTAAATTAGCTGTAGGGGTGAATGGCGCTCTTTATTAGCCCTGCAATGGATTGATGACCTGTCCTGCCTCTCACCCTATGACGGCTGGGATGGGCTCCACCCTCCTGTGACTTTGAATTGGATAATTGGAAAAAAAAAATGGATGGATGGAAATGGAACACTCACTCTAAAAGTCATTGCCAGTTCCGCTTGTTGATATTAGCCTAATAACACCTGAGGTATTCTATCTTGCAATGGTACTGGTATTTAATTTTCCATCTACATTTATGTCTAAATTTAGAGAAGTTTAGCCTGTTTTTTCTGTTTAGTTTTTCTTTAAAGACCTCAGCCAGAACATGGCATGCCATCTTGAGATGATAAAGAGACACTTTGCTAATAACTGCTTATGTTACCTTTCGTAATCTTGTAGCTCCTCTTTGATTGTAACACCTGGGAGAACGGACACACCCATCACTTTAGAGAATTTGGATAATATTAAGCTTTCATTGGTGCCATTTTGTTTGTGTTTTGGAAGCGAAGAAGCATTTAGACCCTGTCTTAACATGCTTAATACAACATGCTTTCCAGCACGTGGGGCTTAGAGGTGTTCGGCAGTGCAGCAGAAATAGCCACTGACAGAGCAAGACAAACACTTGTAAGGAAAAGTTATTTGAAAAGGTTTAGGAGCTTGTGGTTTGGAAAACTACACTCGTTTCATCTGATTTTCTGGTCCTCGAGTTTCTTACCCATCAGACTATGTAATTTGTCATAAACCAGAATTCAGTTCTGACTACAAGAACCAACAGCACTCCTTTGGCTACTTTTTTCTTTGGACACTGCCGTCCTGGCTGCCGGTTGTCCCATCTATATATTTCGAGAGAGCCTAATCTGATTGTTGATCAGTGCCTCTGGCTAAGTGCTAACTTGCTGTGACAGACCCCACAAAGAGTGAAGAGGAGGGAGGACAGAAGCGGCTGATCTCTGATCCCAGATCTGACAGCTGGCTCCCTCAGGAGGACACTGCCTGGGGTGTCAGAAGCTTTGATCCACTCAGAGTCCTCTCAGGAATGCACACACACAAACACACACTCACACGTACAAACACGTACGCCAGTGACGGCGCTCTGATGTTTATGTAAATGCATGCATTAGCAATTTTTCAATCTCAGCCTCACTCCCTTTTTTCTATTTCCTGACTCAAACACACAGGTTGAAATATACACACACACACACGCACACACATAAACACACACACACACATATACTCCCACACAAATTACTGGGCTTGGCCTGCTGGCACATGAATCCAGGAGCTGGCATGAGTTGCAGAAGAACACACAGTCAACGCTATTTTATAATCAAATAATTTCTCAATTTTGAAACTGATATGCTTCCACTGAGCAGGAGCTATCAACTGCGGTGGGCTATGTGTGTGGTGTGTGTTTGCTTAGGCACACGTCCTACACTTCAACACACATACATAGGCTCGAATAATCACATCCACTTTCACATGGGCTGTATATTCACACTCGCAGCTTTAAAGTGGAATCATTCATGCTGGTCATTTTGTATTCTGATGGCTGAGAAGCCCAGAGGTGGTTTTTGGTCGCTCTGCAAGCTATCAGCGCCCCCAGTAGGGCCAAAAGGTAATGTGCACTGTACATTAATTAGCCCCTTTTCTTTCCCCATTTGTTTCCTTGTTCTGTTGAGGAACACTGAACACAGACAAGGAAAGAGGAGAACATGCTTGTAGCCACACATCACATAGACATCAAAATTTATGTTGCGCAAAGCTGTCGGAGATAGACTAATGTACACAAAATCTGGATAAATAGCAGCCACAACAAAAACAGTCGAGCATCAAAGCATTACAAAAACGTCAGTAGCATAAGAGCTCATTGAAGCGTGGACCTGTGGCACAGCCGAGATGTTTTGACTTGTTAATGTGCCAATACCCAATATTTGCAAGAGCGTCTGTGGGCAAATAAAGAAAGCGGACAATATTTTTCCTGCTGCATATTTTCAGCTGTGCATTTTCAGCCGCTTTTTTTTTTCTTTCAATTGCTTACTGAGTGTACATAAAAGAAGGATCCCCAGGCTTCTTAACACCTCCAAGAATTGGGATGAAAAAGATTCTTTCTCCCCACTGAGCCAGTTGAGAACATAATGTTTCCAGAATTGAATAATTAAGTTAGAGGGTTATTCTAAACTTTCCAAATGTTATTATTTTTAATGGGTCAATTCTGGCTGGTGAGCATTTGGTGGCTGGGCCTTAAGCCATGGGGCTTGGCTGGACATCCTGAATGAATAACAGGGTTCCATGAGCCCACCACCTGAATCCAAAGTCTTCAGGACAGACATTGGATTGAGGGTGCTGCACAAGCTGGGTGCCGTCACCCCTGGCATTACAGTCTTAATTTTCGGGACTTGGAAAGTCACCTCTCTAGTGGCAAAAGAACCAGAAGTAGCTCTACAGCTAGATATGATGAGTTTACCTCAACACATGGGAATAATTCTGGGACCAAAGTCCTGGAAAGGGGCTGGACTTTATCAAAGCACATCCAGGGGATCTGGGGAGTCAGTTTAGGGACTCTCAGGACTGCATCTCTTCCTTTTGTTGGCTTCATCAGAACGTGATGTTCAGCACATGCTGGGGTTGTTTGCAGCTGAGTGTGAGTCAGCGCCTCAAAGTCTGAGGTCACGGTCCTCTGCTGAAAAAATGGTGGATTACTTCCTCTGGGTTGGGGGAGAATTGTTTCCTTAAATGAGGGAATTCAGCTATACTGGGATTGTGTTTAGTACTGTTGTGAAGAGAGAAGACAAAGCTTTTGATTTTGTTGGTCTAAATTCCAACTCTCACCTATGGTCAAGAGCTCTGTGTAGTGATGAAAAGAATGAGGTCAATAAACGGAAGCGGACGAATGGCTGGGTCAAATTTTTCAGGTTAGAAGGCACCGGATGTATAGCTGAACAGTTAAGGTGCATACAACGTGGGCCCAAATGCCACCAGGAGTCCTTGGTTTGATTTTGATGGGATGTTTACTTTGTAATCCCTTTACCCACATTTCCTGTAGTAGATGGGACCCTGCTCTTTAATCATCACACATTCACATTCCCACCAGTTATTTGCAAGATGCATGACTCCAAACATACAGCCAGAGAGAAAGCAGGCACCCACATCTCTTGCATATTATTCTTTGCCTTTTTGTCATTTCACTGTGCAGAACAAACTCAGCCAGAATGCACCAGCACCAGGGTTTGCTCGAGCTGTCACCCAGAGCAAAACAGTGCAGGCTACTTTCAGGGACTTTGGATATGTTGACAGTGCTGGGTGGTGCGACCAGGTGAGGTCTGAGATACTGTGATGTTTTGATATTTCCTAAATGCGCTGATGAGAAGATAAGAACCCTGTTTGACTCTGATGTTGTAATTCCAACCTGCTGCAGATGTCTAAACATGTTTCAGTGTAATCACGAGGAGGAATGCCATAATGTCTGCTATCACAACCACAACCTGGGAGCACGGAAAGGCTTTGATGAAACAGAGAAAGCTATCATCCTGCATTTTACTTGCTAGTTTTCCAAGCACGTAAGCGTCTGAGGTGTATCTGTTCCTTAAAGCATTACTTAGATTTTTAGAACTAATTTCTGTAGTTTTGCACAGAACCAAAGGTCATCTCGCTCACATTAACAATGATTCACACAACTACACTCATGTCTTTTTCGTGTCTATAATTAAATACAGGAAGGGAGACTGTCCATAAGTGTGTGCCATTATCCAAATGTAATAATCATCATCACATCTTGCTAATGTGTATGCCATCCTATGCCTTTAAACAAAGCCAGACAGCCCATTGCACAGATTAGTTTGCTTTTAGTCAACTCCTTTCCTTTGGCTGACCTCCTGTTGGCCCCCTGTATGCGTTAATGGCATGAAAACAATTTACATGGTTCACATCCTGGTTGCACAAAGACTGACGTTAGCTTCTTTGTGATGCACCAAATACGTCTTCAGTCCGACATACATTTTGTAACAACCTGTAAAAAGGTAAAAACTCTTCTTAGGCAATAAAAAATTGTACAGCGATGCCAAAATTGCTGCATGCACAGCTGAGCATTGTTCCTCAAGAGCTGGTAAAGTCTAATGGTTGTTTATAAGGGACCATGCAGTAAAGCCTGCTGGTCTCAAGATAAACTGTAATGATCATGGTAGCACTTTCCATTCTACGTCAGTAATAGTGGGAAAATATGATGAAACAAGGCGGTAATAATATGTAAATAGCAAGTTATTACTGCTTAATTACAAAGTGATATCAAGTAATAGCAAGGTAATTATCTTGTATCAACAGCTGTTATAGCTGAGTGCTATTACGGTGACATTTATGCAATTGGATTCTAAACAGGCCATAAACTGGGGATAATAATGTTCAGGGTCATGGCGGGGCTGGAGTCTATCCCAGCTGTCATAGGGCGAGAGGCAGGGTACACACTGTACAGGTCGCCAGCCTCTCGCAGGGCTAACACAGAGAGACAGACAACCATTCACACTCACATTATGTGTTGTATGGGCAATTTTAGATTCACCAACTAACCTAACCCCAGTAACTTCATATGGCAAAACCAAGTAGTAATAGTTTAGTAATTTATTGATAACAATATGATAACGGGCTAGTAAGAAAAATATCTCTGCATTAAAAATTTTATATACTGACTTGTGATATTAGCCTAATAATAATAAGGTAATATTGTTACCATAATATAATGTTGGAATTAATCCTAACTTATCCCCCCAGCATTCTTCTTTGTTTGAAGGTAACAATGTAAATATCATTTTTTTAATGAAATGGCTTATTATCTTTAAATACCTGTGGTAGTTTCTGTGTAATAACCAGGAATCAGCTGCCTGTTTCTATCTAATTCCATATCAATAACTAACCTATTAAAAGCAAATGTCAACAAGTGTAATAATTACCTGGAAACATGGGCAGAAGTTTATGTGGAATAAAGTGGAATCAGGGCTGCAAAATGCAAAACTACTTGTTTCTACTGCATTTCATGTTAGTAATATTTACTATAATTGGAAGCCTAGGACCAGAAAAAACATGTTTGCATTTCACAAATGTAAATATTATACTCATGAATTAAACATATGTGTTATGGCTATTTTATATTACACCCATCAGAAGTAAACAATTTATATATAGCTAAACAGGCTGAATGATGGTCTAACTTCAAATCATAGTTCACAAAAGATTTATTGATGTGCCAATAGAAGACACTGTGGCTCCATAACCATGCTTTGATTAAATTATTTATCTCTATGACACAAAATTTCTCTTTTTCAGTTAAACCATTCTACTTTGGCCACTGTTTCCACACAGAGACATTTTAAAAGTGCGCCCACCCATTTAGATAAACACGAGTAAGCAGCTGCTCAAGATTTTCATTTATGTATTTATTTTTTATCAATTAAACGATAAAAAGTTTAGTCCTCTGGCTGTACTTGTACATGACACTGATATCTGCGGAGGCAAATAATAAGTGTGAGTAAGCAAAAAATTTATATATCAAAATGTTGACTATTTGATTGATAGCCAACAATTTGCTGTCATATCAAACCAAATATTTTGGTACCTAAATAGACCCAAACTGCAATTGAAAACAAAACAACTTGCTTAAGATGGACTTTACTGGACTACAGTTGGTTGCACTGATGCACTAAAATATCCTCAGGAAACACAAATAATTGTTTTCAATTTGGTTCTTCTGTTCTGTGAGATATATAAAGTGCATGAGACAAAACATGAGAAAACAGAATAAAAAAACAACCTGTGTGCACATTTTCTGAGGATCTTCCTTACAAATGCACTTTGGAGATTTTTCCTGTGAGTGGAAAACGCGGCATTTTAAACCCACTCTTCAGATTTAAAGGCAAATTAAATTCAGTTTATAAAAGCTTTTAAGCTAGAGTCAGCCAAACGATTTGGCCTGAATTTTAAGCGTTGTACCAGAAATCATTACATAATAGAAGGACACCGAGTGGATTATAAAGCCGCTATCATTCAGCTGCTGGAACTGCTCGAGTTTGTTTCAGCCCTGCTGTGCTGCTCTGCCAAACAATCAGTCTTCTATCACACAAACACATCGCTGGGATCCACAGGTTGCCTTATGGAGGAACTGTGAAAGCTGTGTGCAGCTTTTATATACTGATCTGTCATCAGGTCTGAAGGTCATGGTAACCTTCCAAACTACTGCAGTATAACTGGTTGATGATGTCCTTGTAGATATGGCAAGGATACACAGGCAGGAATTCATATGTGTGCATAAATCAATTATATCTGTGTAAATCAAGGACACCTCAAAGAGGAGCATTGACAGCTGAGACACAGATAGGGCGGTTAAGTTTATGCATGTGTGTGTGTGTGTTGAGCAAAGTGTCTCATGACAAAGACAGTGTGAGCCAGATGGAGTGTCTCTGGCAGATATGAACACTCAGGCAAATATTCAGAAGCACAGATTGCTGACAGATGATTACCAGCCACCAGTTTATTGATTCCACAGCGGCAGGTTGCAACAACTGCTGCACTGTCACTCCAAATCTGCCGACTTTCCATCTCCATTAGTGTGATGAAATGTATCAGAATAGATTTGTGCACAGTTTGCATGTTGACAAGGCTTTTTTTTTTTTATTCTTTAACACTTCACCTGCCACTGGATCCAAGCAATGAGTTGTCTCTTTAAACCAGTCCCAAAACATAACTGTCCACTTGTACAAGCACAACAGTAGTGGTGTGTACTGTCATAGAATGGTGGTGAGAGGACCCAAAAGTGGGACACAGAGGCAGGGATGGCAACAAAAGACAAGCCTGTGTTGGCTGATCAAAAAAAAAAGTATGCAAAATCCAAAAATGTAACACAGGCAGGGAGCCGAGACTAGAGCAGAAAAATGGAATTCAAACAGAAGCCAAACAGCCAGTCAGACAAAGACAGCAGAGGCATGTCCAACAGGATTTGGTCTTATCCAGGTAACTTCAGGGTTCATCCTGGGTTTTCAGTATTATTGAGATGGTTCACTTCTTACCTGCGTATGTTCTCATGGTAACTCATGCTGTAGACCTAACCTGCTCTGGAGCAGGTTATGTTCAAAATGAGAGATTATCAGGTATGAAATCACTGCCTACTGACCAATTAGTTGTCCAGAAAACAGGGTCACCATTCCTGGATGATCCGTAACTGACTAAAGTGCACACACACATGTTCATACAGCAAACTTGTATTATGTATTTCACTTCTTTGGTTTTATCTTCCTTTGTAAAATCAGCTGCTGTGTTACTGATTGGTCATACTCCCACCCCTTTCATGTGAACATGCTCATTACTAGATTGGGAAACCCTGGGTTCAAACTGTTTCCTTTATTAGGCTATGGGACAGAAAACTTCAAATTTTAAATATATCAAGTTTAATCTGCCGCCATCACATTAGAAATAAAAATATATTAACTCAAGTTCTGTGCATTTTACTTTAATATTATTTTGTGTTCCTTATAGACTTTTATCTCCATTTTATCATCACCACCTGATAACATCTCAGACTGGAGTAGGCGGCTTTCATAGGGATCATTTCGTGTGGAAGAACAGTCACCCCTTTTTAAATGAGCGCCCACAGAGCCAGAAGCAGAAAGTGTGACTTAACAGAGAAAGCTGATAACCACCGTGGCGATCCCGGTTACCTCTGACTGGGGTTTTAGGCTTTGTCAAGCCAGCTAATGCAAAGAAAGCCCGGCTCTGTCTAGCTTCCCTCATAGCATATTCCTCAGAAGACACAGACTAGACCAGATATGCACCGGGGACTTATTACACAATGAAGCACAGGTGAAGGCAATCAACAACAGGTGAAGACAATGAGGGCGGGGCAGACGATCGTTAAGGAAGGAAACTAAAATAGGTATGGAATCTTAAGAAGGTGGCTTTTTATGACATATCTTTAAAGTTGAATAATCCAACTCTATAGATCTGCTGGCCCATTTTAGGTCACTGTTTTGATTTTATAGCCTGCAGAGGCACGGGAGCTGCTCTCCTAAATCCTTGCAAGTGGTAATTTCCAGAAAAAAAACTGATAGACACAGTGAATATTCCCTCTAAAATCAGAACCAAACAGCAGGCCAATTTAGAAACTAAGACTGAACATAGTTGAGCCTGCGGCAGATAGACACCCAGACAGAGATGAAGAAAAAACAAATTATTGAATTATTGAAAAGCATTAGTAAAAACGCTTTTCTTAATTTGCTTATATCTTGTCAACATACATCATTTTCTAAGTAAAAGCACATTTAGCGTGTGCACTATGTTTGTAATTACATAAAATATTGATACAAATTTTTTTAGCAATAGCAAATTCAATGCATTTAACAATAAGTAACCTCACGTTATAGTGGTTTTCACCCATGGCTGAGTCTGCCATGGGTTCAAAAGGCTTTTACACGCACGAGTGCATCAGAGGAGACATCTTCTTAGACATTAGTTTCACTGTTTACTGTTCACTATCCTCCAGCTGCATCGGAGACGTATCAAGTTACCGAACATCTCCTACTACTACATGTTTACATGAAAAGCTTTTGAACGGTGAACTCTGAGGTGGTCTTTCTTTTGAGGCTCTCACAGGAAACGAAACATTTTTTTTTTTTTTTACTGCATTAGCGCTGACAGTGATCGTTTATTAAGTACACAAACAAGACTGATTACAACTTCATGTTGAACAGTAACTGTGCGGTCTGATTTTGTAAATCACTGATCTGAAACTAGCTTGTAGGTACTAAGGACCCAGAAATTACTCTCTATACAAACTCTAATAGATTTATGAACAGCTGGTGCAACTCAGTCCAGTTCTGTTAAAATATTGTGTGATTTTTGACTGATTTTATTGGGACTTTATGAAAGTCAAATCTCCAAATTCTGAACTTATTGTCAATCTGCTGATGAAGTAAATCTATAACCGCATGTGATGACAGTAAAAGGAGGACGGAGAGGTGCTTTGCTCGCTCTGTCGCTCCTCTCAAGAGTCGGATAATCTCGTGGCATGCGCCATATCTCTGGATTTGCTTTTCATATCTTCTCAGTTGCAGGAGCGATATTAGATAGCTAAGTCCTCCTCTTGTACAAGAATGTGCCACCTTAAAAATATGACTGCCTTTTCATAACATGCCTGGTAGAGCCTCCGGGATTGTTGTTCTTTAACGTATAATCATCACATCTCAGCTTGTGTTAAGCCCCTGTGAAATAACCGAGATACGCCGTTATCATGTATGCAGCTATCTGTAACCTAATCTGAGTGTTTTCTATTAGTTTAATGTTTAAATGAGCATGTAGTGGGATTGAACATGTGTTTCAATTTAGCCGTGTCAACCTTTTCTGATTTATGCTGCTTTGTGCACACACTTTGCAATTTCATCGTCCTCCAGAATGGAAAATCAAATCAAGTTGTGTGCACATACTTTCATGAACCATGTCCAAACTGTAATTTAGAAAAAGCTTTTCAGCAAAAGTAATTTAATTACAGTAATATACAGTTTAGGGCTGCAGCTATTTTGGGGGCTTGTTTGGCAGGCGGCTGTGAGTAGTGTAGAGAGGACTGAAACAGCCAAAATAAAAATCCGTGTGCAGAACTGGACTGGAAGAGAACTGTTCTGCAATGAAGCCATGCTGTTGTAGCTGCAGTAAATGGACTGGTACTTATCAAGTGCTTTTCTACTCAATTTGAGCACTCAAAGTGGTACATGCCTCATTCACCCAATCACACACCCGTTCATACAGTGCCCTTATCTATACCTAAGCACTTTTATCTAACATTCACACATACAGGTGCAGCTCAGGCTTCAGTATCAAAGGGTACTCTGCCACATGGACTGTAGGAGCCAGGGATTAAGCCACTGACCTTGCGATTGGCAAACAACCCACACTACCACCTGAGCCACAGCTGCCACAGTATTTGGTTTAGCATTGTCTTGCTGAAATATGCACGGGTTTCCCTGAAAAAGGCGTGATCTGGATGGGAGCATATGTGGCTTTAAAATCTGTATATACCTTTGAGCATTGATGGCGCCTTTCCAAATGTGCAAGCTTCCAGTAGATTAGGCACTGATACATCCCCATAACATCAGAGCTGGATGGTCCAGAGGACGTGACATCTATTTTTTTCTAAAAAAGAGTTTCAAACTTTGATTCTTCTGACCACACCACAGTTTTCCACTTTGCCCGGTCCATATTAAATGAGCTTTGGCCCAAAGAAGATGGCGACATTTCTGGATCATGTTCAAATATGGCTTCTTCTTTGCATGACAGGGCTTTAACCTGCATTTGGGGACAGCATGGCGAACTGTGTTCACAGACAATGATTTCTGAAAGTGTTCCTGTGGCCTGAAGCGGTGATTTCCATGGTACAATCATGCCTGTTTTTAACACAGTGCCACCCGGGGCCGGAAGATCACAGGCAGCCAAAACTGATTTTCAGCCTCGTCCCGTGCGGACAGAGATCGCTCCAGATTTTCTGAATCTTTTGATGATATTATGTTCTGTAGATGATGAGATATTCAAAATCTTCACAATTTTCAACATAATTGTTCCAAATTGGTTGCAGATTGGTGAACCTCTGCTCATCTTTCCAATTTTTCATTCCATTCTGTTTTTATTTACATTGACAGCTACCTGACTTTTTTCAAATTAAGGGTTGTAAGTTAGCTACTTCACAATTTGGATATGGTTTTCTTTATTTGTTTGTGTATTTATTTTTAGCATCATTATTCTTATCTTTAGATATTTCCCCCAAACTTTCATAAAGTTATATCCATTATTATTGCAATTAATGGTATATTATTTAGTTATATATTTTGGCCTAGAGTATTGGCATGTATGCCAGGAGAAAAAAATATTAAAAAAAAAATCATATTTATTAACACTGAAATGGG
>JAVDPK010001238.1:52918-67243 GCA_034780415.1 Cichlasoma orientale
CGAAGCAGGCCTATCTAATCTGCTGCTGCTGATTTTTTTTTTTTTTTTTTTTTTTAAAAACTGAACTAAATAACCAAATTAAAAATTAAATAACACAAACCCCAGAGAGAGTAAGGGGTCATGGCTGTGACAGATGTGAGCAGGAGTTACATCTGCTTGGTATAATGTACAAAATGGAGCTAATGGGGTGAGAGGGTGAGGGTTTGAGGCTGGCAGATGTCAGCAGAGCCTGCGCCTGTTATTGACATAGCTGCCATCTTGGGTCTTCTTTTCATCCGTCAGCCGGAATTGACTGTGGATCCCCGCTGCTTTGTAATATGACCCAGATGATGGATCTCCTTTCATGGAATGTGCGGGCACATGCACACAGACACATAGAAGGGAAACACTTGGAAAAAGCACACTCTCTCTTTGGATACATGCACAAAAACACACACACACACACACACACACACACACACACACACTAGCACTCTCTCTGTTGCTGCTGTCATCTGCCATTTGGATCCATATCAGTTGCTTTCCAAATCTGCCCACATATTATTTTACTTGACCTCAGCCGGCAGAAGAGATTTCGCCCTGAGTTGCAAATGGGATCCTGACATGCAAAAGTCATGTTGGATTAAATCTGCAGGCCAAGCAAGACCTTTTACAGGCTAACTTGAGCTGTTGACACTACCCGCTCACTGCCACTGATGATTTATGAGTGATGTAATCATCACATTCTTTTAGCATCAGCCTCCCATGAAAGGGCAGAAGTGGATCATTATGTAACATGTGCAGCACATTTTAAAAAATTAAACTAGATCCCT
The DNA here is from genome assembly GCA_034780415.1 of Cichlasoma orientale. Taxonomy (NCBI): domain Eukaryota; kingdom Metazoa; phylum Chordata; class Actinopteri; order Cichliformes; family Cichlidae; genus Cichlasoma; species Cichlasoma orientale. Next base: position 53,731 of record JAVDPK010001238.1, read on the forward strand.
TCTTGGATTGAACATGCGTTTCATTGCAACAGTTTTCTTGATTTATCCTCCCTGCCATACAGACTTTCCAGTTTTACAGCAATGGCATTGTACTCTGTGCGATAAATCAAACACACCTCGGGTATTTCAGATGACCTGGGTCAGCTACTATTGTGTCTCATATCCTTCAGTTTATAGCTGTTTTCCGGTGTGTGAAAGAAAGAAAGAAAGAAAGAAGCAGAGCGGGAGGGAGGGATGCAGCAGTTGCAGTCTCGTGACTTGTCACATTCCAGTTAAGGTCTCTGCAGGGGCTTCTGGTTCCAGTATGAGAGATTAGGGAAAGACATGAAAAGGCCGGCTGAGGTGAGAGCTGATCCCGACCACAGATAGCACCTCTTGGGATAACGGCAGCAATTTCATGATGGTGGTCTGCTTCGAGCAATGTATTCATTTAGTAATCACCAAAGAATTTTCCAAATAAATCGGGAGCAGTCAAACTTAAAGATCTGTGAAACTGTAGAAGTATTAAGAAGCCAGATCAGGAGTTGCTGAAGACCCAAAATTACCATATAACCCATATGTTCTGTAACTCTGGTCATAAAAAGCAAAAGCCTTTCCTAATTTAAATTTAACTGATCTCCCCTTCAAGTTTGTCACCTTGTGAAGTGCTGGAACACTCTTACTCTCTTACAGTAGAATTCTAGGTTGACAATTTGATCCGAGCGGATGAATTCACAGTATGAACCCTGTAAATGTCAACAACAAAATGCATGGCGGCAGCACCGTGGCACGATGATTAGCACTGTTGCCTCATAGCAAGGAGGTCCAGGGTTTAAATCCACCATCTGGCATTTCTGTGTGGAGTTTGCATGTTCTCCCCATGTCTGCGTGGGTTCTCTCTGGGTACTTCAGCCTCCTCACACAGTATAAAGACGTGGAGTTGGGTTAATTGGTGGTTCTAAATTGTCTATAGGTGTGTATCTGTATTAGCCCTGCAACAGACTGGTGACCTGTCCAAGGTGTACCCTGCCTGTCGCCCTATGACAGCTGGGATGGGCTCCAACTCCCCTATGATCCTGAATGAAATAAGCAGAAGCAAATGGATAGGTGGATGGAAAATGCAGGGCATGCTCCTGGTCACATCCATCACCTTATCCAGTACTTTTGAGCTTGGACACTGTTAAATCTTCCCTGGAAAACTCCTGTTTGATCTGTGGATTGTAGCCCGAAACCTCAGTCAATGTTTGGTCTCTGCACAAGTTTGACGTGCATGGTGCAATCCCAGATCCGCAAGTACAAGGGGGTCAGAATGGGATTTCCAGGGAGCAGTCTAAAAAGCAGCAGTGCTGGAAATGGTCCAGAGGTGCACAAGGAGATGATCTTCTTTGGCAGAGTTGCACAACCTTTTGATTTTACTTTGTACGGTATGCACATGATCACAAATAAAACTCCATTTGTGTTCCAGTGTTGCCCTGTTTCAGCTAGATAAACAGAAAATCCGTTCATTTAATGTTGTATTAAATGACAGACTTGCTACAAGTTACATGCTGACGTTTCTGATGTTACTTGTAGATTTGCGTTGATAATAAAAAGTACACTACGTTAGGCACAATTTTCATGTCGGTTCTGCACATTTTAAGCTTTTGCTGTGTCACTTTACAGGAGTAGAAAACACACAAAAAGGTTTAAGGTTAAGGCGTCGTTCATGGTGTGAAATCACTCCTGCTACTATGCATTGCACTTCCACTAGCTGTCTCTTTTAGTTTTGGGAGCTCTGGGAAGGGACATGTGTTCTTTGCTCTGTTTACTTTTAATATATGTGTGACATGAGTTACTTTAGGCCTTCGTAAAGTCATAACTGCAGTTTATTTTGTTTGTGTATACAGTATATTTAATGAAAGAAAGGAAGTGTGGTATTTAATTACAGCACATCACAGTTTAAAGTGACAACTTTACAAGGTTATAATGTCAGTGTTGTTTTTACAGCTTGTTTTCATTCCTCCAAGTGGCCAAAACATCAGTTACCACGGCTTTGAGACCAAAGCCAACAGAGTTAAACTGGTCTAAGAGCAGACAAACACACCTCCAATCCCAAATGGTCATTTTGCATTTGCAGCTGCAGTCTGGATTCAACTAACAGAATTTCTCGTTCAGCTGTGTCTACACCGTTCTTGTCTTCTTCAGCCACAAACAGCAGTAATTATTCAGCCTGACCGTTTGAGCGAGTGAGGATCCTGAGTCTGCAAAAACAAAGCCTCCCCATCCCTTGGCTTTTCTTCATGCTCAGCGGGAGATAAAGAGCCAAAAAAGGATTGTTGTCTTAATGTCTTACTGAATTTTCAGCGAAGAAGGGCATATTAGAAAAACAGGAAAGCTGCAGCTACTTCAAGCCTTGGATTTCCATTTGAAGCCTTTGAAAAGAGAATTTGTTTGTTTTTAAACACCTCTAGACTGGATATCTCTAGTCTGATTCCAATCATCATTGCCTCTATTTGTGAAACTCCAAGTCTGTAAGTTAGTTGGCGATATTGATGCTGACAGATGTGGTGAGAAGCAGATAAGGGTAGAAAGATAAGAAAAGCGAACCTGCAAGTGAGAGAAGACAGTGTGTGCAGGCTAGAGTGCCAAATCTTTTTTTCTCTCTCTAATTTCATACCTGCAGACAGGTGCTTGGCAGAGCAGAACGTGCGTGTAAGAGGTGGAAGAGGCGTGCAATGGGAAAGCGGGAATGAGGAAGACCTTCAGAGGGGATCAAAGAAGGTCACGCTATTCTTCCTGCTTCGCCCCCACTCCTCCACTGATCTGGAAACGATAGATTTCATTCCTGCTTTCACTCCTGAAGAGGGGAAGTGGTGTCGGATTATCAGGGTGGGGCCTGAGGACATGATGTGGAACTAAAACCAGAATGCAGGACTTGTGTGCTTCATCACAACGCTTTCATCAATAGTGGACAATGTGATGTCTGCAAAGCAGAGGGTGAATTCTGGGCCAGCTCTAATGGCAGACCAAATTTTCTCTTTTAAGATAGGCGCTGAAAGAAAGGGAAAGAGATAATGTTAATAGTTTGTTAAAGGCTTTAGTTGTCTTTTTTTTTTTGACCAAACTGCTGTATCTTGCTCTATTTGTTATCTGACTTGCAGACGTTTGAGTTCGCTATCTGAAGTTTCTAACGAGTTTTATCTCAAGGGTATGAGGCTAATGCTAGCATGCTAAGTTGGGAGAAGAGAGTAAAGGACATCTCCGCTGTACTTTAATGGCTTTTATCAGGGGAGCCAGGCCTAGCAAGCACATGACACATACAGCTCATTGGTTTCTGTAGTTCTACATTGCAGGTATGGAGATATTTGTTTGTGTTTACGTGATGTCTTGGAAATGTAGCTTCCAATACTTGTTTTTGTGTAATAGTTTATGTATTATTTTTCTAATTTTCAGTTACATACATTTTTTATGCTTCTTGGTAACCTTTAAGAGCTCAAACTGCTCTGCTTAAAGGACCGGTTTGTTACATTATTATGTTATTCAGAGTGACTGAATGGTGCTAAGTGTAGCATGAACAGGGGATTATGGTGTGGTTCCAACATGACTGCGCACCAGTGCACGATGCTTGACTGGTCTGCAAAGATTCCTGACCTTAACCTGACAGAACACCTTTGGGATAAATTAGAGTGGAGACTGCGAGCCAGATCTTCTTGTCCAACATCAGTGTCTGACCTGGAAGAATGGTCAAAAATTCCCATAAAGCCATTCCTAAACCTTATGGAAAGCCTTCCCAGAAGAGTTGAAGCTGTTATAGCTGCAAAAGGGTGGAGCAACAACATATTAAACCCCGTGGATTAAGAACAGGATGTCACTCAAGTTCATATGCGTGTGAAGGCAGACGAGCAAATACATATAGTGTATAAATAATATAGTTTATATTGCGGTGAGACATCCAAAGTTTTGCCAATGGAAAGTGACACTGCTAAATTAAAGGAAAATGCAGACCTTATAACTGGATCATGCCTGCCTTTTATATAGAACCGTTCACATTAAAACTCATTAATGCTGTACTTCAATGCTCCATTGCAAACTAATAAGTAGTAGATTTTTTTTTATATACCTATTTTAATGCCTCTGTGCCTGTGTCACCTGTGACCAGCATCATTATGTTTTAGGGTCTGTCACAGGTGAAATTTTTTGGGCAATTCCAACGGGGGAAGAGACCTCAGGGTAGACCCAGGACATGCTGGAGGGATTATGGCTTGGGAGCACATTGGTATCCCACAAAAAGAGCTGGATGAGGTGGCTGGGAAGAGGTAAGCCTCAGCACCTCTGCTTAGACTTCTGCCCTGGACCTGGTTATGGATCGATGGATGGATCTGTCTCAATCTCCCATTCTCATGAACACAAAATCTCAGGAATGTCATGAAAGAATTGTCCTCTGATCATCATTAGGTTAATAGGTTGTCTTATACTTCAGCTTAATGCTTGCAAAACTATTGACAACATACAACCAAGACTTCTGAAGTTCTGATTATAGCAGTTTGCTTACAGCACCATGCTGTGCCTCAGTACAGCCTAAAGCTTATAACTTTGAAGATGTTCACAGGCTCTCGATTTAGTTTCTCTGTTTTTCCTGAATCACTGGTTGTAGGTTTGTAACACAAAATTATGATTTTTGGGCTTTAAATTCAACCTGATTTGATACTTTTTTAACAAAGAATCTTCAAGTATCTATATTGCCCACAAGTATTTCCATAGTTACCCTCTACTTTACCACTTTTTGGGCTTGTTTGAGAGTGTCTTCTGCTTATTATATATTTGCTACAGCCAATCTAGTGTATCCTGTCAAGCCTCACTATAACAATAGGTATCCTAGTTCACGACTTTATGGGATTTAATTGATGTAGACAGCTCTGCACAGTCATAATTCTCATCTGTGCAGTCTTTATAGAGCTGTTGGACAATGTATATTTATGACTGGAGTCCCTTTATGATTTCTCTACTGTAAAGGAATAACAGCCTGGCAAGTAGAGGTGGAGCCCCTGACCATTACTTACTGCAGTGTTGCACCTTGGAGACATGCAGCCATGATACGGGACAGGAGGCATGCGGGAATTAAATTACACTAGAAATTTAGTGATCCTTCAAAAGAATGGGCTCCCTTGTTGGATAGGTTTACCTACATTTCTGCAATGGAGCTCCCCCTCTGGAAATGTCTGCAGGAGCAAATGGCTAAAACAGGTTGGAGGGAGCAAGTGAAAATTTTCAAATTAAGTGTTGAGGTGGTTTGTGGGTGCAGAGTGCAGTTGACATGTTGGCTCCTGCATGTTGGGCTCAAAAACACCCTGCTGGAGGTTCAGTTAAAGAGGGAATGGCTGATGTCTAATTACCTGTTGAGATGCGGTTTGGATTGAAGGAGCTCTTTAGACAGCGTGTCTTTCTTCTTGATGAGGAAATTATAGACTACAGTCAGGCTCCTATTCCCTTGATTTGCATCTTGAGGTCTTCACCTGCTCCTGTGTGCCTCTGTTCGTTTGAATTATGCAATGGAAAAAAAAAACACCCTTCATCAGAAGTGAAGTGTGTTTGTTTTCACTGCTGCCTGGAGGAGCTGGAGGTTTTTGAACTTCAAAATCACACACGAGAAATGTTTTGATTGCATTTGATAATAACACGCTGCCATGTGCCCTGCACCTCCCGACTGCTTAGATAATCACATTTATCGTCAGCAGCATGTTTCCAGAGGAGAGTTATAGTTGGTATTTTGTGCAGGAGTGTTTTGAGGAATAAACCAGTGACGTGAGATCAAATAGCTTATCCATCCGTGTGTTCTGGGTGCATGGAGACAACGAGGGCACACGCAGGGCAGAGAGGATTTTCAGGCTGCCCTTGATAACACACAGGTGGCTGATCCTCGGGCTTAGTGTCTGACGCTGCCCCTCAATCCACCACTTCCTACTCCTGTGCACACACATACACACAGCTAAATAAACACTGTCAGGGGAGTTGCAATATCATGACAGAGCTCAGGTTACTGTCCGGATGCACAGCTTTAGGGGTGTGTAGAGTTAAGAATGGGATGAAATAGATAGTCAATGCAATATTCTGCCAGTTCGTGCAGAGGTGAGGGGTTATTGATGGAGGCTTTGTTGTTTGAGTGATATGTCTAACTGCCCCAGGACTCCTGTTTGATTTAAAGTTTAACGGCCTGTTCCTGGAGAAATGAATAGTGCTATTCCAGAAGAAGAAGTCGGGGGGGGGGGGGGGATTTTAAAGCACAAATAACTTAGGCAATCGCTCTCTCTGCGTCTCTGGAGCACATTCTTAAGTGACGACGATTCATCTTCAATTTCACACCAGTTTTCCCGTGTAAGACCCCCATAAAGTTGTGCTCGAGTGAACTAAAACTCTCCATACTTGCTGTTGGTGTTAGCAGTGGGGGCTAGAGAGTGAAGAAGTTGACATTTATGGATGAGGTTTTCCACAGACTCTACTATCAGATTTTAAGAGTTGTTCCTAGCAGGGAGCCCCTCTGTGTGCACCGTTAAGGGCCGGGTGGAGGGATTCAGCTGACAGGATCTGGGGTGGCTGCACTGTATTCACAGAGGCTTTGTAAACCGCGGCTGTGATGTGGACATCCATCACTGCCCGCCGACATGCTGGGTTCCAGGATGGCGGTGCGTTCGTTATACTGACACGGTCAGGGGTATAAGAGACGGCGGGGGAGAAATAGGTCAGGATTAGGGGAGCAGGGCAGAGAAGGCCGGGGTCAAGATTAGGGTGTCGAGGTTGAGTGGACCATGCAGACAAAGTGGAGTGGGGGTTGGCTCGTGATAAGGAGACATTTGTGGTGTTTTACGGGGATAAGACTCCATGGTAGCAGTCTAGACACAGAAGAAATCTCACTTGTGCTTCTATAAGTCTGCATTATTAGGGATGTGGAGAATGATGGAGGTCATATTTTAGGAATTTTATGAATAGAAACTATAGAAAGCCTTTATTGTCACTGTACTACGTGGAATCAAAAAAATAGGAAATCAATACTGTTTGTGAAACGTGCAACAATATGGTTTATCTCTGTTGCTCATGGACCGCAGTGGAGGAGATGCTGATGACAGATGTGCAAAGCTCAAACTACACAGGCGCTTTAAAGCAGAATTTAAAACCTTCGCTGTGTCTTTGTTGCCGTATCTGGTAAATGATTACAGTTTTAAAATCAAGGCACAAGTGAGAGCATTTATTAGGAGGTCAAATTATAAATCACCTGAATTAGTGACAGTGTCGCTTGCCATTGAACCCCATGATTTACAAGCCTGTTTAAATGGATCCATTTTTTTCACACTGGCTTCCATGTGGGTTATCCAGAGTAAACAGGATATCTTTTTTTTTTTTTTAACATACAAACAACTTCTGTGTGTCTTCTTTTTTTCCCCCTCATCCTCCACTCTGTAATCTGGGCTAACCAGGGTGTCTGGTGTTGGACGGTGGGAAGAGAGGAGTGATACTGACAAGAAACATCAAAGCAAAGAAAGGAAGGAGAGAGAGCAGGGGGAGGGGATGAGGGGAAAAAGAGATTAGAGTGATGGAGGAGAAAGCGCAGGTCAGTAGCAGAGCCGCATGGAAAACATGACAGGAAGACAACAGGTCTGAGGTAATTATCTTGTTTTAGACCTTATCAGACTCTGGCATGTAGACATTACTGTCTGCATGATGGGGATCTTTAGCGTGAAAAAGGCATCCGTGCATTTAGGAGAAATAAAGCTCTTGCCACACACAATCCGAAAACTTTACAGTGATTCAGAATGATAGGCAGTGTAAAGAGGCCTTTATAATCCTCGGGACTGATTGCCTTATCGCAAATACCATCTGAGAGTCAGTAGGTTGCCCAGTGTGTCAGTCACAGAGACGGTTGGGCTTTTCTCCAGGCAGCCAAACCCTCCAATCAGACATAATGATTTCCATTCGCTAGCGGCAGCTAGCAAACATCTGCTGCGCTTGGCCGTGGCGGCCTCCTCTTTCCTCTTCTCTCCATTTTTTCCCTCTCCTTCTTAATCGACCTCTCTGACACAACTATTTGACTCTTCCTCCCACGCAAAATTGTATCTGTCTCTTCCACAGACTAGACCCTTACCACGGGAGGACGAGGGAGAGGCCGCCATGTGGGGCTGAACGTGAAGAGAAGGTTACAAATATATGAGCTTCTCTGTGAGAAGAGACTGCCCCAAGAAAACGAGAGAAGTCACATATTTCTCCAAACACAACACTGTCTGGCTGTTATATGCGGTTATTATTATAGATCGTAGCTTTGCTGATTCAGTAATGATCTCATGCTCTTCTGGCAGTAAATTATCTTCCAGCTGTCCTAAACTGCATCTCAGATTCGTGTTTTTCTGGACACACGAAGCACAAAAACATTAAGTCTGTCCAGCAAAAACAGTTTTGAAAGCGTGTAAATTGGGCTATTATGAAAACGCTTTTTATTGTGGAATATCAACTGTATGTGGTCAGTTTAATTGTTAATGACTGTGACATACGTGCCACAAGAATTCCAATAATTCTTACGTATAGCAAATTTAAAAGATCCTTACTGGAATCTTGTGAAACCCAGGGGTTAAAGTGGGCCAGAACAATCTGGAATGGCGATTCAGCACCTTCAATTAATGAGTAATTAAATCTGGTGGGCAGTTTAATATTAAATACTGCCAAGCGAGTTAATTTTTTGTACGGTGCAGCCTGGCAAGCCTTCTAGCTGATGCCAGGGACAAACTTAGTCAATAAGTTTGAAAGCAATGCCATCCCACAGTCCAGCCTACATGCTTAACACATCCTTTTTTTCTTCTCATCCCTGTCATGCGTTCATGCATGCAGATGTCGTGCATGAACGCATGACGGAGATGAGAACCTCGTCATGGAGCCATCTGGTGTTGCAAAACTGGCTGTGGTGTTCATGGTCACTCTTAGGTTAGATCATTGGTTCTCAAACTGTGCAGTGGGCCCCACGAACAACCAGGTGAAATATAGAAAGTTAAACTAAGGTTAATACATAATATATATATATTTCTATAAACGAATAAGAATTTGCTTTTGTTGTTGCACTGGCAATATGCACTTTTATCTGAGTAAGATTCAACACATATCCTTTGCTTTCATTAATCGCTTTCGAAGTGAGGCATGTCAAAAAGAAGGTTTGTAAACCAGCGGTTTGATCAAGGCCAGTAGTTGTCTATTTAAATTTAGGCTGATGATGCTGTTTAGGTTCACTCCTGAACTCCTGGCTTTTATGCTACCTTTATACTGGCTTGGGGTTGGAATGCTGCCATGATAGCTCAGGCTTATAGATTGTTGTCTAAATCAACAAACAGCAGCGAATCTCAGAGGAGCAGCACATGTTAGCTGACCACGGCCTGTACACAAATAGATCCACTGGAACTCACATTGCAAATTATCATGTGACTTTGTGGGGTCCCCCAACCCCCACCCCCACATTACACTGCTTCCATGGTTCTTAGAGTTTCCCCACCTACCAAATCCCTGGTGAACCTTATGATATCTATGGTGAAGTAATAGTACAAATTTTGAATTATAAAATGCATACATGTCTTGGATCTTTGTGTTTTGTATGGTGCCTTTAAATATACAAATGTAATACGGTAGTACGGTAAAACAGAGGAAGAACTGGAGATTCTACTTTGGTAAAACTGGAGAATAGGTATTGTGTATATGTCACCTTGGCTCCAGAGCTAATTGTGTTAGCATTAAACTGCTAAGTTTCGAAGGTTCACACGGTAGTTTTGTAAGAAACCTGCTTGCAAGTGCAACTGTGGGAATTCAGAAATGCAAATAACTTACAGTGTGAGCTTTCATAGAAGTCGTGGCTGGACCAACTAAGCGCATGCATTTTGTGTCTTAACTTATCTAAAAATTACAGAGTTGACATAATGCACCAAATGCACAAGAATGAGGAATGCACAATTGCTATATTGCTGTGATAATATGAATAATCATCACATTGGCTCAAGTATTTTAACTGCTTACAAAATTGGGCAAAGCTTCACTTATACTGACACTGTCAGCTAAGAATATTTGCAAAGGGGCTACATCAACATCAGCTTAACAGCGTACCTTGAACCCTCTTGCTTTAATATCCATTTCAGTTTGTAGTGTAAAAATTGAAGTAAAAAAATTAAAGGATCCAATTTGTAATGCATTCCATATATATGTTAACTGACTTTTGTCAATATATCTCTGACCTTTTTGCGTCTGACAGGGAGATTCTTGCTACCCTGTTAGACTCCAGCACTTTTCTAATCAGCCCTACAGTTGCTTGTTGTCTCCTCGCAGCCCCCCTGCGCCCCCATTCCTGTCAGGCATGTGATTCAATGATAGCTCAGCCAGGTAGCTCTGCCATGTGGAATTTAACATTTTGTCCCGGGGCATGTCAGGCCCCAGGGGGAGAGTCTGGTCTGACAGGATACAGCCAGAGATGGTGAAGAGATGGTAGTAGCACAGTCCTTTCTTTTTTATCAGAAAACACATAAGTTTTTGTCTGAAACCAAAGTAAAATAAACAAATAAATGAATAAGCAGCTATTCTTTTTTTATATGCATTTATCAAGTTGCGGGTCAGGGTGTATTTGGGTATTGAATCATGCACGATTAATAAATACTTACAGTCAAGTGAAAGTGCTCTTCTGAATTTTGAGGGGTTTTGCACACAAGTAGTAACTGAATATGAGCAAAGTGCCCATTTTCACTCATTTTTACTCATTTGCTTTAATTCTCCCTACTGCTTATAAAATATATTTTTTTGGGGGCTATGCCGTGTGCAACATCCAGCTACAGATATTACTCAATTTGTAAGCAGATAATAGAAATGGATTGTGTGATGTAGTATTTTGGCCTTGTAGTTTGAAATCGTGCCAACAACCTCAAACAAATGCTCGACCTCTGCAATCCATTAGCACAAGCTCATTCTATGCAGCTTTAGTTATACAGCTGAATAATAGAGGGCTCTCAAAAATACTAAGTAATTGTTGAATAAGGTTGAATTGTGTGTTTAATGTTGTGAAATCTTGTGTTTGAATATTTTACCCATTGAAATGAAAGAGAATTAGACGTTAAGGATTTCAAGACAGAATATGCACGCCATAATATGCAATCAGCTTTCATTATCTTCTCAGGCAACAGTGCAGCCAGCTGGAGTTTATCTGTTGTCAACGATAAACACACAAGAGGAGCTTCAAACGTACTGCAGGGCATGCGTGGATGTTTTCTTACATCTCCCTAATCACATTTTTCTTTCGTTATACATCACAGATGAGCCATTTCTGTAACAACAGCTGCATAATGATCTACTGTGCATTGCATCAAAGTAGTCAGCATACGTCCAGATAAACAGATAGTGCACATACATAAAGCCCGGCTGTTATACTGCGCATACTTCCTCCTACATTTCTCATTCGTCCTCCCATCCCTCTTCCTTGCTCTCTGAGGATCGCCAGTCGGTGGCTGTAGAATGATTCACGAGCTGGGCGGAAGGAATGCGTATGAGCACCACATGTCTCCTCAGTTGCATGTTCAGTGTGCACACAGAAACATGTACACAAATGGTAACAGGTGCAGCGCTGCAGGAGAGTACGTGGCACTAAAGAGGCCCTTGTCAGTGTTGGCACCGGACTCTAAGCTGTGTCCTGTCGCAGCATTGGAGACCGTGTGGTTAAAGGCTGATATATGGGCGTCTGTATAGGAGCAGACATGCCATCACATTCATTCAGTGTAAAGAAATAGTACCGGAGTCAGCATGCGCATACTCTGCATTTGGTCCATGTGCCAAGAACAAGTACTGATCCAGATATGTTACCATACTCCGAATACTCAACCTAATTAATTTTCCAGGGAAAGTTGACACAAATAAAAAAGGAACATATTTTCTCCTTACCTCTGGCTGAATGTTACTTTGTACATAGTTTGTGTTATATTCTTCCAAGATTGAGTCAGTCATCGCTGAACTTTCCGCCTCCACCCCACTGTGGATTATCTGAAGTAACTGGGGACACGGTTTCTGAAAAGATATACTGGTGCAGATTCACATTTTTAGTGCTGTGAAGAATTGCATCAACACGTTTCACGGGGACTATTTCTACAGTCAAAAGTAGTTCCAGTGACAACTGTTCACAGTTAGGTCTGACGAGTTTCCACAATAACCTGAACCTCTTCACTGGCCATTTTTAAAATCCATTCTTAAGACCCACCTTTTCAGCAGAGGATCAAATATTTCCCCCACTGTAACTGAGATCACCAAATGTAAAATCAAGTGTGAACAGCGACTGTGTATGTAAACGATTGCATAAAAAATTGTCTACATGAATAAAGATGTGAGTGGAAATCAGGTTTGTGCGTGTAACCTTCCACAGTGGTTAGAAATTAAATCTGATGAAAAAAAAAATCCACTTTTCTGCCTTTGTGTGTGCACAAAGCGTTGTGTGACAATAGTGGCGGCAATACTACAAATAAAGTTGTTCCATCCTCGGCTATTTGCATGGCTACAAAGTCTAGCACTACTCTCCAAGTTGTGTTTTTTATTATTCTGGTGGAGCTGATCCCTTAAGGGCTAAGGCGTCACCAAGTGTTGGAATTTTTCAAACACTGACAAGTTGAGTGTTTAATCATCACAGAAACATAATCACTGTTGTTTGGAACAATGTCAGAAAATGAGCAAAAGCTGCCTTCATTTTGGTTTGGTATCCATACGTTTGGTGGGATTTAATTGGTTTTGAAAGGGTTTAGTAAACCCGGGGGGTTAAATAATTTTGGCAGCCTTCAGGGGGACCATTAAGCAACAGCTTTCAATGAAGGAAAACAACAAAAATCACCCGAAAGGGGTCACGGGGAGGTTATGAACTTTTCAGCTGGTAGTGATGATTTAAAACTACTTTCCACTATTACACATCAGCAATGACAAATAGGCTGCTTAATCGATACGTTCACGTGTGTATATATTTCTCTGTCCGTCTTTCATTCATGCTCTCTGCGGGGCAGAATGTTTAGCTGTTGAGAAAGAAATCGGTAAATGAGCTGATTTGTCAGAGAGCCTGAGACGGCTGGCTCCTCTGAGAAAAATGGTGTTAACAGATGTGTAAAATGTTCACGTTCTAATTAATATTAGGTGAAATATTGGAGCGGTTTAAATTCTGAATCCCTGTGTTTGTGAACATGGGCGTAGTTCATGAAATATACTAATTGGTCGGGTTATTAGGAGCCTTGTCCACCTCATCTCATAGATTAGTGCTGCGTATTGGTGTGCGTATGCACAAGGAGATGTGTGGCCCTTAACCTCTGTGTCAGAGCCAGTACTTGTGTGCTTTTGTTTTTGGTCCGAGCATGTGCGAACATTTATGTGTAACCAGAGGAATGCAGCAGTACCTCATTCAGAGTTCTGCTTTTCTGTCCAGACCATAACTGTGCGCGTGTGTGTGCGTGTGTGTGTGTGTGTGTGTGTGTGTGTGTGTGTGTGTGTGTGTGTGTGTGTGTGTGTGTGAGTGTGTGTGTGTGTG
>JAVDPK010001238.1:95131-105168 GCA_034780415.1 Cichlasoma orientale
AAGATGCAAGAGATGAGAAGGTGAGTTGTGAGTTTTTAACATAAAGCAGGAATACAGAGGAATGTGAGAAGCAGACTGCACCACACACCTCAGCTGCCAGCAACTGCAACAAGAACAGGCACCTGAGCAGTGGGAGGGCAGGATGGGAGGAAGGAAATGAGCAGAAAGATGGTGTGGGGGTAACAAAGGGGCTCCATTTTCATGACTTTCCAGGACTAGAAATACACAGACTGCAATTTTCTTGGACTATTCCTATTTTCCAATTTGCAGAACAATGGAAAAACAAGGAAATAGATGATGCTACACTAACAGATTACTGGCTCCAGTGTTAGGTTTATGAGGAAGCCAAAATACAATTACAGTCCATTACATATTGCACTTTGCCTCACGGAAGAAGTATCTTACAGTGCATTGGTTGTCGTGACCTGCGTCACGGCCAGGAGGTTCAGTTTATGCCTCCACCTTTGGGCCAGACATTCTATTTATACATCAGTTTATCCATCCCAGAAGATGGACAACTGAAACAGGAAAAAATAAATACCACAACCCTGATCACTTGATCATGGAAATGCCCTCTGTTTTTCTGATGTCATCCTATTTCAGTCATTATCTCAATGATCTTTAAACCTTAGGTTAAACTTTAGCAATGAGCCGCGTGACTGTGACGGAACAGGAAGGTAGAAGTGCAGTACAATATTGTGAATGTTTTTTGTAATGAATCTCGGTTTCAGGGCGGCACAGTGGTGCGGTGGTTAGCACTGTCCCCTTGCAGCAAAAAGGTCCTGAGCCTTTCTGTGTGGAATCTGCATGTTCTCCCCATCTGCATGGTCTCTCTCTCTCTGGAGACATGCAAGGGGTTAGGTTATCTGGTGATTCTAGGTGTGGCTGTAAATGGTTGCCTGCTTCTCCGTTAGCGCTGCAACAGACTGGTGACCTGTCCAGGGACAGCTGGGCCTGACCCTGAATCGAATAAGTGGAAGAATGAATAGATCTTTGTTTCAAAACTGATACATGCCTAATTGCAGCGCTGTGTTAATTCCATTTTTAGATAGCTTCATGTCAGGCTGAAGAATGGGTAGATTTTATAGTGCCTGCTCAAAGTAATCATTTAAAAACTTCTTAAAGCAACAATTCTTGTTGCCTTCTTCTGGTATAAATAAGAAGATTCTACGTGTGTTACATAATACGTGGTGTAAATGTCAAAGACAGTAACTGAATCAGCTCTGAATTGTTGGGTTTCTCTATGATTCCGTAAGGTCTTTACCTCACAATGTAAAGTCCTCAGAGAAGTGTTGCTGTGAACAAAGACTATATAAACAAAAGTTTAATTGAATAAACCGGTTCCTTTTTTGCCTCGTCTGAAGAGTGACTCAAAGGATTAGAAGCCCTACGAATCTGTAAACTACCTGCACGCTGTGCTAATTACACTGCTGAGCATGACGGGGAGCAAAAGCTGTGGAGAAAGCAGGAAAAAGTAAAAGGAATGCAGGATATAAAGTAGGCAAGTCCTAACACCTTTCAGGCTCTGCAACTGGATCAGGCCAATATTTGTTCTAATTTACATGTGCCCCAATTGGACTTTAGCATTTTCAAGGCCATTTTAAAAGACCGTCAAATGATTCTGTGCGTACGGAAAGGGATTTTGGTTCACCCTGACCATACTGATTCCAGTGTAAGTGATGGGGCTCAAAGTCATGTCTGACATTTTCACTTGTGTTATAACAGGTCAAAGTTTGTCTTGAGCAGTAAATGTGTTGAGATCTTTGATAATTTTGTCAGAAAGAAAAAAAAAAAAAAGTCTGGACAAACATGGTATCCCCAATGAATGATTGCAGCTGAGTTTGGTGAAGTCCCAACTTTTCTCTCATCACTACAAAGTTGTGGCTTTGCTTATAATTTCCTCACCACTGTTGGGGTTGGATTGCCATGGATATTGCTGCAACACAATGCAATATCATCCAGGGATGTTCAAACACACATTCCTGGTGGATTACCTTATAATGAGAACACACACCATTGTTTGTCTCCAGGTGTAAGATCCGTCTGATAAGCCTTTAAACTTGTTAATCTGTTACTCCAACTGGAGCTCCGCATTGTAACTCACTGTCTCGCTGATATCTTAAACTACACACACTAAACAAAGTAGACTTCTGTGCCGTCTTCGTGCACTTGTTTTCAAGCCGAATCCCCGATTAATGCAGCCTCCGCAATGGTTGTACACCACTTTTTTTTCCCTTTTTTACTATCCTTTGCCTGCAGCTCAACAAGGAGCCATTGTTTGAGAAAACAATGACAAAATCAGGTCCAAAAATGACTGTGGAAGATATCCACTTCAACAGAATAATACAGAAGCCATAGATTAACTTCAGATTATAATGCATTGTTGCACAGAATAAAAACTGCCGGCTTTGTCGTTTACATCAACTTAAACTGGGAAAAATATTAGCATAAACATTAAATCTTTGATAATCTAATGACAATATTGTTCTCTGGGGTATGGCACCTTTACTTCAGTCCTTTTAATTATCTGCTAAATTATCTTTATTGTAGTACAATAGAAAAGATCAAGTTTCTAATTGTTGTTAATTGTGTCAAACACCACAATTAACCAGAACGCAAAAGATCTATCCTGAGAGATTCTGTGACAAAATGATTTTAAGCACAACTTACACTGAAGACAAATTTTTACCACAAACATTCTAATTTTTGTCATTTTTATTTTGCATAGGTTACAAAATCCATATTAACCTTTGTAATCCTCCATCTAAGGCAGGCCTCACAAGCTGCACATTTCTGGTCAGGCACATAAGCACATTTGGCCACGACAAACCTCACTGAGTCATAACAGACGGTAACAGTTGCCACTGTGCTGCAGAGAGGAAAGGAGCCCCAGCCAATGTTTCAGCTGAATGGGAAGATTACGGTTTGCCCTTGGGAAGGGAGGGGAGGGTAGGCATGGGGGTGGCGGGGGCGTAGTAATGATGGTTCCTCAAGATCAAAACGAGAGGAAATGTGCACATTAGCATTGCTGTCTTACTCCCATATAGATGCTCCATGATGACACGAAACAATGGAGATGCATGCATAACATACAGATCATTTATATATAGCATTTATTTATATATATAAAGGACCATATATAGCAAGGGAGAGAGAGGATTGCTGAAAAGACAATGCAGTCACATAACTATCATGTCCAATTTTAGTCCTGTAACTCCCCAAATCATATTCTCTCTATCACCTCCTTAAAAATGTATTTTTATGCTAAAACCCCCACAGACTTTGGGAAGTCAAAGTCTGTGTCTAGCTCTCTCAACCCATCTCTCCTCTTCATTAGGGGCCAACACACACACACACACACACACACACACACAGAGCAAAGGCGAGAAAAGAAAGTACCGGAGGAAGAGGGCACTCAGCTGATAAAACCCACTTCCGCCCATCTTTAATTGGCAGTTCTGGCAGCAAGTGATCTGGGCTACAAGGAACAGCTGCTGCAGCACGATTAATTTTACAGGACATCAGTCATTCACTCTACAAATTTATATATCTTATTAATGATGCTGTGTCATTCTAGGTCATTTACTCAGTGCCCATTTTGGTCATTTATGGGGTTTTAAAATAAAGTCAGGGTATGCTTTTAATATGTTCTCTCGCTCCCAAAAAAAAGGCTTATACTAATTTACATATATTGTATCACAACAGGCTATTTGATTGTTACCTGCCAGTCAGTTAAACAATTTTAATGAACAATTGAACATTCAAGTCATGTGGAAAGGGAAAAAAAAAAAGCTTTCAATTCTGTCATTCTTTTCCGGTTTTCTTTGTTATGAGAGTAAACTGAACATGTTTAGGTTTTGGACTATTGGCTGGACAAAACAAGTCATATAAAGATGCAATCTAGGATTTTTGAAACTTGTAGCCAAATATCAAAAAATAAATCGCAGGCCTACATCAAATATCAATCTTTCACTGCCCCCTTTGACCCACTTCCTGCACTTTTTTGTAATTATTGTTAAGAATGGCCTAGGACAAAACAAACAAACAAACAAACAAGGTATTCAGATGGTCTTCCATGCTATGCTGACATCATTTTTACATCTTCATCCAGTGATAAAATCCAATACTGAGCATTCCCATGATTCAAACGACTCCTTCAATGCAAAAACCTGAATCCTCTGCCTTGAGGAAATAAGCTGGAACTTGTCCAGAGCCCCCAAACCAACTGTAAATAGATTAACCACATAATTAAAACTCTATTTCCGCGGGATTAAACACCAGTTGTTGTCAGCAAAGCTGCTTTCAAAGAAACACGGGGTGGGGTAAAGCTGCCTACAGGAGTAGCAGCTGTCAAAAATGAGAATGTCTTTGCTATAAGCAGAAATGGTCAAATAAAATGGAAAAACGCTCACCGCTCGTGTTTGCCAGACAGAGGCACATAAGGTCCGTAAACAGGGATTTGTGAATGGCAACCGGGATAAAATAAATAAATAAGTAAAAAGGGACAATGCTCCAGTAAGTGTCGTAGGCTTTGGCTCACATACAGCGCATATGCGGCCTGATGAACCAAAACAGGTGCTGTTACAGCTCCATTTTGAATTTCGATGGATGGTTGGCTTTATTTTCTGTGCGCAGTCGGTCTGCTGCGCCTTCCCTGCGTATTGGTGATGATGACAAAGTCACAAATGTGAGATTTGCACAAACGCTTTGCATTTTGCGGGATGTAGTAAATTGTCAACAACCTAGCCCTGGCACAGACTGAGGTGCACTGGCCAAATGTGCGAGTGAATGGCCTGTGCAACAATGAAATACAAGTCAGTGTAGAGGGGGGTAGCCTCTCAGTCCCTGTATGAAAGAGAAAAATGCGCAGCACACACACAAAAAAAAAAAAAAGAATCCCCGATTGTAACCCGTAATAAATCTACAATCCTCCCACTAAACTGCTACAAGCTCTAATTAACTTACCTTTGAGGCGTCTTGAGATTTAGCCCAAAAATCAGAGACGCGCAGCGAGGAACCGTGTTAGATCCGTACGGCTGTCCTCATTAGAAAAATAATGGAAGCGGATGGCCAGTTGCTGTGGAAACCCCGGGCCAGCCACGAATCCCATTTAGTGAATTTCGGCAGAATCGCGGGAGGAGGAAGAGGAGGAGGAGGAGGTCATGACGGGGACTGCCTTCAGGAGCCGGGGGGACAGCTGCCGAGTGGCTGCGGTGGGCCGGGCAAACCTGTTCAGCTGGGAAGGGTCGACGGCGCGGTAAATTGGTGCGACGAAGCAGGAGAGGTGTAGTGTAGAAAAGACATGCCTCGTATGGGGGGAAGGCACTGGGTAGTGCATCACCAACGAAACCCGAGAGCGCAAATATGAGGAGGCTGGATTTTACGCAGCAACGTCGGGAGCAGTCACCACGTCGCCTTGCGTAACTCGACGCCGGTGTTGAATTAGCCGAGGCGTTGAATCGAAAACACCCCCGTTTAGATTTTTCTATTATCTTTAAAAATCACGACTGCAAATGCTTCTTGAAATAAAGGTAATAAGATACGGCGGGGCGTCCTGTACGTTTAAATCTCTCGTTTGCTAGAAATCCAGTAAGCTCCATTATGCCGGCTAGGCAAATTGGTTGCTAAGCGACACACACTTCGCTAATGGTAACTTTGTAGATGTTCTGATATCTGAACGCTTGTGTCGGTTTTCAGCGTGTTTATCAGCTGATATCGTCTCTCAGTGTACATGTATACTTTTTGTACATAAAATCAAATGTACTTGGATTTTTTTTCAATGACAGCCAACTACGTTGACAAGTAAGATACATTAAAGCAGACGCACTATAAGAGACCGGTGACACTCAAAGAATCCTTAATTGAAATCTATAGAGAACTCTGGCACAGCTGATGGTTGAAGTAGAACTCCCAAAAGCTTTTTAAAACCTTATCTTTGGGAAAAGTGAGCCAACTTGTTTAATGTTTTATTCTGTCAGATTTTTTACTGATAATTCTAGACATGCCGTACTTATGTCCCAGTAACCTTGGAAATCAAAGTTACTTTCAAAATAAGTGCCCAGAAACATATTAAGATGGCAACCAAGTGCCAAGAGTTGTCTCCAGGACTTTGATGAAAGGCAAGTTTATTTATACAAGACCATTCATATAGGATACACTATTGCTTGAGCTATATGAGGTATTCTATTATCATTATTATTATAACACTTATGGATATTCTATTCAAACCAGTCTGACCAAATGCCTGAGGCCTTTTACAATTAGCTGACATCAGATGTGTATATGCATTTTTTTATACATTTCAACAACAAAAAAAATCATTTTCTTATAAATTTAGAGGGTTATTTATTGAATCTCTAAACCTTTAAGAAGACTGACAATAACTGTAAACAGCTGATGTGAGCAGTGACATAATACACTTATTTATGTATCTTTATTTAAACAATTCAACCAATGATATTCAGTTGTTTAAAAAATGTATAACACACTGGATGAAATGTGGTACATAACTGAATAAACCGTTGGTAAGCACCATGACGGGTCTGCTTTTTTTTTTTTCTAATGTTATGCTGAACAGGACACAGTCGGTCTTTCTATAGTGCCTCAAACTCAACACACATCATTTTTTTAGTGTTAAACTTGTAATGATAACTGAATTCTTATAATGTTGCCAATGACCCAACACACACATTCGCCAAGCAAGACACACACACACACATACACACACACACACACAGATATCTATCGCTTCTTTTTGCTCTCTTTCTTTGGTTTCTGTCGGGGCTGAGTTGCCAGTCCTTTCGGTTTCTTCATCTGTTCAGCAGCCTTCACGTCAGTGGACTCGGCCTCCTCCTGCAGAGCAAACACAGAGTACGCTGAACAACCTCCAATATAAGAGAGAGTCTTTTATTGGATGAATCTGTGCTTAGATCTCACTGAAATAAAAGTAGAAATATGGCGGTAAAAGTCCAACATGTCAAAGCCTTACTTAAATAAAATAATGTAAATAACAAAATATTGTAAAAAAGGGTGAAGTGGGTGGAGACGAGTATTAGTGTGTTTTCTGACAGAAGGATAGTGGCAAGAGTGAAAGGGAGGGTTTACAAGATAATAGTGAGACCTGCTATGACGTATGGTTTGGAAACGGTAGTATTAATAAAACGACAGGAGGCCAAGCCGGAGGTGGCAGAGTTGAAGATGTTGAGATTATAGCTGGGAGTTACCAGGAGGGACAGGATTAGAAATGAGTGGACAGCTCCGGTTGAGCAGCTTGGCGAGAAAGTTAGAGAGGCAAGGCTGAGATTGTTTGGATATGAGCAGAGGAGAGACAGTGGATATATTGGGCGAAGGATGTTAAAGATGGAGCCTCTAGGAAGGAGGAAAAGAGGAGAGGACATGGAGGGTTGGTGTGACAGAAGAGGATGCCAGAGATGGAGGCAGATGATTGGCTGTGGCAAGCCCTAAAGGGAGCAGATGAAAAATGAAAATTTAAATATTGTAGCTGACAAAGTTAAGAGGCCATTTTGCTCACTTTACATATTGTCAGCCAGTGTGATTTATGAATAACTAGTAAATATAATCCACATTATTTATTACAGCTTTTTTCCTCGTTTTACTTGTCGTAGATAGCTCCATCTCAGTTGAATGAAATTCCAAGACACATATTGTACACAGCAGACAAAAGAAACTCTGACATGTTTCAGCACTTTTTTTTTTTCCCCTGCCAGCCCACTTTCTGCGAGTGTAATCTTTCCCATTGTTCTGGCGGGTAAGAACGACAGCAGACTGCTGTAAAAAGATGAAATGGCGACATACTGTGGAGAGTAATCAGCGCATCTGATAATGATGCCTGAAAATAGAGTAATTTGACAGTGGATTTAATTGCTCGTGTCTATAAATAATCTCTCCTGACAGTTATTGTGGAGATTGTGAAAGTAGCCCTGTCTTCACACACTTCCTAAAAGAAAAAGAGATTCAGCACTACACTTGCTAAGCAGTGCCCAGCTTCTCTGTATTTCATAAAACTCTAAACATGACAGGCAAAAATTAATGAAATTGAATTTAATTGTTTCCTTATTATAATGTTAACAGCTGCTATTCCACACTATAACTAAAGTGATGTGTTTAACCCCTTGAAAATACTAACATAAAAGACATGACGCATCTTGACAAATACGATTGCGTTAAACCTAGTATGTTGGCCGTGTGGTGTTACAGCACAATCTTAATATCTCTAACCCATATATCGCTCCAAAATACAGTAACACCGTCTAAAATTGTCTAAAAAGTCTAAATTAGGTCAGAGATCAAACACTCCAGAAGCTACTAACAACTCCTGGAAAAGAATAACTTAACAGTCTTAAATTATAATGTAACAAATGTGTAGGTCATTGCAGACATTTTCTAATGTCGATCATTTTTTCCCCCTCAAACTCACACTGTCATACTAAGAATATGCAACAGAAGAAAAACATCAGGAGGGGCAGATGATGCACCCCGACGTTTTGATTACCATCTCTGTTGTGTTACAGTCCTGCTGATTTGTGTATCCCTCTCCGTTTATCCTGAGCCCAAACATATCCACTTGCTATCTGTGATGCTCAACCAACCAACCCTAAACTAAAACCTGAGAGCAGCACTGTACTACAAAGTGAGATTAATGGGTCAGCAGGGTATGTTAAACTTAACGTCCGAATTTTCAGCGTCATGAAGATGGCTCTCTTTTAACCTGGTTATAAACCTTCAGAAGTTAAACTGTGTGCGCATAGTCACGAGAATCTGCATGTGTTCAGTTGGTGATGCAGACAGTGTGTAAATGTTTGAATGCTTGCTCCTAATCTGCTGCCAAGTCAGTTTTACACTGATGGAACTGCAGTTACTAGGACACAGATCAGGAAATCAATCAGGCTATTTATCACAAAGAATACCTACTCAATCAATAAAAATGAATTTCACTTTGATCTGGCAATATCCGAAAGTGACTTCCATGTCTCCTGCAGGAGGCTTCAGGAGAATGCCGGCGCTGAACACACTCATTTCATTTATCACATTTAAATGCATCAAAAGCTTCACAGCTCAAATGTGCAGCTGTCAAGTGGTAAATAGAACTTTCTTGACCGCTGAGTGTGCTTAATGATCATAACTTCAGAAATGATGTGTCAAATGCCCCTTTTCATGTGAACCGAAAGCCCGATATAACCAAGAAAGTTGATAACTGCCATAGAGATAACTGTTATCTCCGACTGTGGTTTTCGGTTTTGTCAATCCAGCCAATGTAAAGAAAGTCTGGCTACGCTGAGCTTCCTTCATAGTATACCCCCTCAGGCCTGCGGAACGTACTTCTATACAAGACCCACCTGTTCGTGGCCCTTGGATGTGGGGAAGATGACAGCCAGGATGCAAATAAGCTGAAAGATGGCACCCAGAAACAGCCCATAGCGCAGTATGCTTTCTAGCAGGGTGGGTTCAGGGATCTCTGGAGTAGACAGGTCCAGTTCTGCAGACATGGTGCCGCTTATGCTTCTTTCAGTGACCTGTCTGTGCAATCAACATGGGCAAGGGTAGCAGGAAGATATGGAAACGATTAAATAATGCTGTCTATGAATTAGTCATGGGGTGCAGAAATAATAAAAAAAAGAGTGGTTATCTGTTGAGATATTCCTCTCCCTCATAACAGCTACGTCCCACGCACTCTCTTTAAAATGCGAATAAATCGAGCACTCTGCTCCACTGATTAAAGAAGAAGAAGAACACACATTTCATGCTTATTTTATTTATTTGTTTAGATACACCCTGGCAGCACACTGACAGCGCAGCTTCAGATCCGTTACAATGTAGCAAAGCAAAGTGGACACTCTCTTTGTTAGAGTGGAAAGTGGAAGAAAAGCTTACCAGTGGCGGAAGCGCGTCCCTCGTTTTACCGCTGCAAGAATGCAAACATAAAATTGAGCGCTTCCAAAGCAAAAATGCTAAACTAGTTCACAAAGGGAGGAAGAACTAAATCACTTGTCGGAAATGACATCATAATCCTGCCATCT
>JAVDPK010001238.1:105430-119536 GCA_034780415.1 Cichlasoma orientale
ATATATACACACACACACACAAACTCTTCTTATACACACACTCT
Source organism: Cichlasoma orientale (assembly GCA_034780415.1). Lineage (NCBI taxonomy): Eukaryota > Metazoa > Chordata > Actinopteri > Cichliformes > Cichlidae > Cichlasoma > Cichlasoma orientale. The sequence continues at coordinate 105,475 of JAVDPK010001238.1, forward strand.
TCTTTTTAATTTTTCCTAGAGAGACCATGTTAATAATTTTCACTAATTATTTTTCGCCTGGTTTTCCAGGCCAAGAAGTGTCTCTGTGCCCCACCAGAGATACATCCCTGTTTAAAACCACGTGCACCCAAGATGTTTTCAGCCACTAAGTATTTTACAGCCTCACGTAAAACATGAAGACTAAAAATTAATAACTGATGCTACTAAAGCAAATATTGCCAACATTTTCTCTTACATATACTTTTTAGTATTGTACTTTACTTGATTGTTTTACATTTTCTATACTTCATTTCCATTTAGGATGAGAAAATCCCAACAAAATACATGTGTGGCAAAGAATGGTGTGGGATAATACTTAATGGTAGTAGTTTATTTAAAAAAAAACAAAAAACAGTTTTTCAAGTTCACATAGGCATGAATGGTAGCTAAAGTTTGTTATTGTGATTTTTTTTTCAGGATTCTTTTCACAGTCATGTTTTCCCCTTTTTTTATTGCAACAGTTGTAAAAATTGTATTTCTGCTGCTGCAGCTTTAGCCACTTGAAATGGCCGCTCCCAGCCGGCTGTCAGCCAGTTAGCAGCCGCTGGGAGCATCTACCTTAATCTATAAACACGTCCCTGTCAATTGCAGAGTGTCACCAAGAGATGGCGCTTGTTTGGGTAGGTTTTATGCTTAAATATTTTCTCCTGCTGAAATATAAAAACTCAATCAAAGTTATGTTTTGAAAATGTAAAATAGATGGATAAAACTTTACAGTCAATTTGACCGTTCAGACATTTTGCACTGCAAGATACTCACCAAAACTATTCCCAGCAAACATTTCTTTGTTCATCCATTTCTATTTAATATAATAAATGTATGCGATTTTTAAAGAACATGAAATAAAGACACAAAGTTCCTGATACTACAGATCCAAAAGCAGATGTGCAGGTTATGTCTGATGCTGGGAGAACCCAATTTTTTATTTATTGTTTGCTGGGATGTCCTAATTTTTTTCTGTCAGGTTGAAATTTAATATTTTGATTTATGCTATAAATTTCTTTCAAAAGTCTTGAGCCACAATCATTTATATATTGCATAGGAGAAGTAAGACTTTCACCTACTGTGATTTTTAAAGTGTTATACAGGCTTAATGAAGGTCCTTCAGCACCACTAGCTGCACTTCAGCTAGTGGTGCTGGAGATCTTGTCAAAATTAATTTATCAGCACAGAACAGTCCCAAACAGGCTGGCAATGTAGTAAAAGCATGCCTGGACAGAAAAACACACAGTGGAACACGTTCAGTCATGGATTGGCCTCCCAGAGCCCAGATTTCAACATTACCGAAGCAGCGTGGCATCAGAACAGAACAAAAGGCCGCCAACATCCAAAGAAGAGCTTTGAATGTCCTTCAAGAAGCCTGGAGAACTATTCCTGAAGACTGCTTCAAAAAAAAATGACAGAAAGCTGCCTCAGACTGTGCGGTACTGACTGTACTGTACATTTTACATTACTTGAATGAAAACAAATGTTTTAATATTCTTTTATTGGATAACATTTAATTTATTCTTCGGTTCCTTCTAGTTTTGTATGTAACAAAATGGTTACAGTGAGTAAGTCCACACTCAAACACTCATATACAAAGAATTCTTTAATATAAAATATTTTCTACAAGGTTACAAAGAGCAATTGTACAATTGTATAAACATAGAGATGTTAAACAGGATCAAATAAAACTGTGTAATGTATATCATATGTTCCACTATTGTTACTAAGGCTAAAATGTTTTATAGTAAAATGCAGCTGACCCTGTCATAGTTGTACAGAGAAATAATATATAACGGATCAGTTTCCATTGTTTCCCTTAAGTTACAGATTACAGATTTATTGTTATTGTTCCATCAGAGTGGCTTCAGGGCAGCGCGATCACTCTCCATTGTGGCCTTTCATGTCTCTTCTTATGATGTCATTCACTGGAAAACGATAAAAAGAGGGATCAAGGACTCTAATGTTTAACAACAGTGTCAAATAAAACAAGTTGAGAAACTTATTTCTTATATTCTTCAGTGTTATGTTGAATTTATATTATTTGACACCCTAGTTGTGAAGATTGTAATTATCATGGCATGTCATTCAAATAAAAATTAAATAAAATAAGAGGCTGCTTTCGCATCATCCAATCTCAGGTTTTGATCTTAAAGAGCGAGAGAACTGTGCTTTATTTGATGCCACCAGCAGGAGTCGCCAGAGTCAGAAATTTGGGGGCAATTAATCCTTTTATTAAAAGCTGATAGTAGAGAATGACAGAAAATAATGAGGGGGGGGGGGGATAACAAAAGACTTTAAGTAGACTTTGACTTGAAGGGATGTTGAGGCTTGTGGTTTGCACCTTGCAGGCCTCAGCCATCAGGGCTCCCCTGAAATCTAATCATGACTTTGCAAAGCCTGCATCAGTGAAGCGTTGCAGTTAAACCAGTGCCCCCTAGATCTGTCTTTCACGCAATACAGGTTCTGTATCTGTAAGTGCTTTATTTATTTATTTTACCATGGATGCAGCTGCATGTATTTGCCTATAACATGCGCTTCCCATATCTTCCCTCCACCACAGTTGCGTAAACGTAAACACTCTCCCGCAGCAAACTACATGAGGTTGCTTCATAGTGGTGCTGCCGCTTGCATCCTCATTCATTTTCCACAAACAGACCAGAAACTCCAAGCAGAGCTGCTTCAGGTTATTTCAAGTGTCAAGTGTGCTCGTGAAGTTTCCACAAGTGTGTGTGCTTGCGTGAGTGTACGAGAGTGAGACAGTGAAAGTACGACTGAAACAGAAAGAGACGTGGAGAGAGAGGCCCTAAACAAAACCACAAGGCAGGATTTGCAAGCGTACAGTTGCACTATGCTTGTATGCACTGCAAATTGGACCACAAACACAAGGCTTCAGTATTTCACCTCAGTGTTGCAGCATGTATGCAATTTTTTTTTTTAAATAATGTGTTTATATCATAATGGTTACAGTTGAAGGTGGGGTGAAAAGCTTGTGCTCGTGGCAAGGGATGATTAACACTTAAACAGAATAACAGCGTTAATTTTTGTTCAGTCTCTCCCCAGAGTTTGACTGACCCATCCCTACACAAGACATGTAACAAAAACTAGCTGTATAAAGATTTAGAAAGGTTTGAGCCTAGCCTACTAGCCTTTCTCGATGGAAAGGTTTTAAAAAAAAAAAATTGTAGGGCAAAATTCCACTTGTTTTGATGCTGGAAAAATAGCAGGAGGATTCAGGCATTCAACAATCTGTACCACACTGAAGAATGCTGACCCCTTTAAAAAGCAGCACATTAATTACATTAATACTCACCATCCTCCAGATAGGCATAACTGAGGTTCTCTTGTTTGATCATGATCTTCTCTGGAGCTCGTCCCTCATGGTTTCCTCTAACAGAGCCGATCTGGGTCAGGTGCTGCCCACCTGGGTCCACCCGGCTTCCAGCCTTTGCCTGGGCTTGACCTTGGGTGTATCTCGAAGGTGATGACTTTCCCAGCGGCAGTGTTGTCTGGATGAAACCGTGATTTCTTGACATAGGATAAGCCTCTAATGAATCAACAACCTGAGGACTTTCACCCAATTTGGCCACAGTGGTCCTGGCAGTGACACACTGGCTGGGAGTGGAAGCAGGATGGGAAGCCATTGGGGAACCACCTAGTAGAGTGGGGCTGCAGTTGTTGTAACGCTGGTTCCCAGTGTGGTACAGCACTGGGTTGTTGACCAGAGTGCTAGCTCTTGACTGGTAATAGACTGGTTGGTCATCCAGTTGATCCAGGGTTAACATGTGGGCCCGGGGGTCTACAGTGGTTAGATGGTACACTGCTGAGGAAACATTCAAAGCTTGAAGGTTGCTGTCCTGCTCCAGGGGATGGTACAATGACTTCATTGACATGCCAGACAGAGACTGATTATTTGAGTAGCCATAAGAATTCAGCTGGTAGTCATCCAGTGGCTCTGCTTTGATGGCTGGAAAGGAAAAAAAAAAAAAGATTATTTGACTTTGGAAGATGAGAGACAACAATATAGATCTGTCACTGGACAGGGTTAAACAAACAGCTCATGTTATTTACCTCAGTGATCTTACTTTGCATGTTAGCACACAAACATTTGCTGATCGGTACTTATTTTCCTATTTACAGAGTAAAGTTGGAGATGACGTCAATGTCACAGTAGTTTCGCAGGTATTGTGTCATTAGACAAGGTCAGACCAAATTTACTGGAAATTGTTCTCATGAGAGCTTAAATGGAGTAAGAGCAGCAAATTTCACTGCAATTCAGTTGGTATAAAATGGGAAGACGACATTTATGCCAGGATATTTAGTAGCTGTCAAGTTATTTCAGTGATCATGTAGAAAAAATGTTGACCTGAAGAAGCAAATCATTGCGTCACGAGTCATCTTTAGGAGGTCTGGTGACAATAAACATTTAGATTTCATAACCAGTGGCCAGTGTATAAATCAGTGTAGACTGAAGTGGCTTTAAATTGTAAGTATGAAGCTACAAAGATGTTATATTGTTATAGTAATTTAGGGAAACTCTCTACATTTTATTATGAAACTTTTTTAATTCTCTGCATGTTCCACTCATTCCTGACAATGTTCTCTCAACTGACCTAAAAAGCTATGCATGCATATATTTCAACCCAAAGCAGTAAACTGAAGGTCTCTTTCAAAAATGTGCCAAACAGTGTGCTGGCATTTTAATTTGAGTATCACATGTAGGCGTTAAAAAGGAAAACAATTTTTCCCCTTGAGAAGAAATGAGATTTGCCCCCGACCCCTACGCAGTCTCTCTTGTGGCTGCAGTGTCAGCGTGCCGCTATCAACTGGCTGATTAACTTCCGATTTCTGATTAAAAACACGGAACGGGAGTGCTAAATAAGAAGTTTGTAACTGCATTAATCTGTTGTGGCATTAGCAGTTCAGCGCAGTCAGATTTAATCTGACTGAAGTGTTGCAATTTCCTGGATGGGTGACTTTCAACACATCTGCCTCTTTAACAACATCAAAATCAGTTTAAGGTTCAGTTTGAGTTTATTTCTGTCTTTATTTGCTAACATAACTGACGTAAGCGCTCTATAATACAATATATCCGTCTTGTAGAAACGCATCTGCCAGATTAATAACAATAACAACAACTATTAATATTAATATTATTATTTTATTTTATTTTTTTCAACTGCTATAACAAAATAATTTCCCAAATATGGGTGCTGACAGAGCTAAGAAGATTTTGTTGCAATCCTGACCTTCAGTCCAGGGTGCGAAATGTTGACCTGTCAATCACCCTCCCATTTCTCAAACATAGGTGGTACACCTGTTTCTTCCCTAATGTCAGAGCTGAGATGACAAAGAGATACACACCTATCACAGGAACGTAGACGAAGTGCTGAGGCTGACTGCGTTTCTTCTTCCCATTGATGACATAGAAGTTGACTTTGGCGGGCTGGCAAATGCTCCGTTCTCGATATGGAGGGACTTCAACAAATAGCATGTTCTAGTGACACAGTGAGAGAAAACCATAATGATTCAGCCAAAGGAGATGCACAGGCTGCCTCAAATCTCTACTTGTCAGGTTAAAATCAGTACAAGAAATACAGTTCTTATAATGATAATATGTGATCAGGCAGACAGCAGCGCTCATGTGTTCATCATAGTTCATGTGTCAGTTTTAAAAAAAAGAAGCGGAAGTTATCTTACAGCTTGAGTTTTATCTCTGTCCACAGTGGCCTCCACTTCCCAGATCTGCTGTCCATCTGAAAGCAGAAGGAATACAGTTTTGCAGGCATTAATTCAATTCTTTGACCATTTTGGAAAATCCATTTTTAGTTTAGCATAAGGGTTACACAGCTTGACCCACTCTGCCTAACAATAACAAAATCTGCCTGCATCTTTAAGACTCTAATAATAAATAACATTTTCTATTTGATTGGCTTAATCCAAGCTGAGTTGTGGTTTATGTGCTGGACTATTTTAGGGCTTTAGAGTTTGTAGCTGGCTGATATTTTTACCACCTTACTCATCTTACTTCAGGCTCATTAGCTGCTGATTGCAGTTTTAGATTTGACACAAAGTTAAACGACTGACGAGAAGCCTGTAGAAACCAAACATTTCACACAAAAAAACCCCACAAAATTGTTACAAGTTTAATTAGTCGGAAATATTGATTCGAAAACTCAGACGATATCAATCGTGTCTTTAATTCAAAGCACATTAAGTAAGCACATTTTTCAGAGACAGTGGAAAACAGGGGTTTCTTTTATGTCTGGTTACATCTGGTTTAGTGTTTCATTCCCATCTTAGTTTTTACCTGCTGTTTCTCTTTTCTACCCACACAGTGAAAAAAAAAACAAAGCCTCTGCTCTGGGTCTGAGTCTTTATCAGTCTGTCTAACCACATCCTGTTGCATAAAACCCCACACCAAGCAACAAGGAGGCTTTACATGCATTCAACTGTACCCATCCTTCTCAAACTCTGTAAACCTACAATTTTGTGTGGGCAGAATGAGCAGTGACTAGGTGAGAAATTTCCATTTAGAAGTAAATAAAAGTTGCTACTGCCAGCAAAACAGTGAACCTTTAAACTAATGTTTAATTTTATCAGAGGTAGATGTGGGGGCTGGAGGAAGATATGCGTCACTGAACGCTGAATTATCCCGAGCGATATGCAAATAATCTAAGAATACAAATGCTACATGTGTGCATGGACACATGCAAGCCAGATAGTGGGAGGCCACACCAATACCTGGCTCAATCCGAAGTCCAAATAGGCACACATAAAAATCCCGAGTGAAAGCACAGATTAATAACAAAAGTATGGACTGTATAAAAGAGATGGAAGCAGCCACCATGATGCCACATATTAGTCCGTGGAGTAACATCTTTGTGCTGAATAGCTCTGGTAATGACTTTATTTATTGTGCTGATATTAGAGGCATCAGTCAGGAAGGCCTAATTTTTCAAAGGGCCAAACTGTCAAGTACTATAGTATCACGTGTGGGAGCTTCAAGTGATGACCTCTGGACTAAAAAAAATGAACTAATCCTGAAACTGAAGTTCCCCGAGGGTTCCGCTGAGGCCGCTTGCAAAAGCAAGTCAGTCCCTAAAGACCTCCGTGTTAAAATGTACAAATTTACAGCAGAAATAAGAATGTTGGTTTTTTTAGATGTCACCCTTTTAAACATTATTAAGCCTTGATGCTAATTTTTGGATCCAAATAACAAAAAAAAAACAACCTACAAACAAAACAAAAACAAAATGTCTACATAGTCACAGTGGCTCCATCCATCTTTTATATGCAGCCTTTGGGTGGCTCTTCTACCCTACCTTTATAGGAAGACTTTAGGAGATTCAACCTGCCATGGACAGAAATTTATGATTAAAGAATATTCCTCACCTTGTGTCTTCTCTGAGAATATCACCTTGGAGTCAGATGTGAAATTCTGTCCAGTAAGGACCATTTGTTGACCACCAAGTACAGAGCATTGGTCCAGGTCCTGCCTCTCGACTGCAGGGAGCTCCTGAGCTGAACGCTGAGCTGTGAAAACATGAACAGCTGTATGGTCAATCACATCACAACAATAAAGTATACTGTATAGTGGGAACGTTTCCGCTATAAGTGATAGTTACATGGCAATGTTAAATAATATAAACCTAATGCAAATCTGCAAAACTCCGTAACATCAGTTAGACAGTATTATCTATCTAAAGTTTACGTTTGCTAATATCAGCCACCATAAGCTAGTGGGGAAGAATGTAAATAAAAAATATAGAGCAGCTGATGAAGCTTCAGGGTCTAAAGTGGATGTCACAATCAAGTAGAAAGAAAATATTTAGCTCATGAGCAATGAAGTGCTTCTTACAGCATTCAATCGGATGGGAGGCCACTTGAAGAGACAAGAGGTGGCCTCCAGGCTGAGGAATGTGGACGCGAAAGACCAAGCGCACGCGTGTGTTTTTTCGTCCAATATCCGTCTCTCCATTTCTTAGTTCAATGTCAGCATTTCTCAGCTTCAAGATTCCTACGCAGTCAATCCTATACAATGAAAGAGAAGAAATATCAGATAAAATCAGCTCTGACATGATGCCAGCGTTCTTTGTTTGGGGACTTGTTACCTTGTTTTTCCTCAAAATCCGCCAGACTCTCTTTTAGCTGATGTAACCTGGGACTGTTTGAAATGTTCAGTCAGTAAAAATCTAATTTTTCTATAGTCAAAGTAGTGATTTCTGGCATTTTGATAGAAAAACGAACCTCTTTTGCTATCGTTTGATATTTGTTATTGTGACTCATCACATGTGATGTTCATGAACCCATTTCTGGTTGCTGCTGCAAACACCCAGAGTCTGCTAGTTCTTTCTTGGAAAAACTCTCTGGCGCACAGGAAGTGGTGCATTTGATGCTTCTGTTGTCAGCAGCAGCAGCAGTGTTTTTGGAGGGAAAAAGATGAAAACTTTGCGGTTGCCACGAGCAGCCGTAGCTCATAGTATTGAAAGAAGATTTAGTGCAGTGGAAAATCAAAAGAAAGCACATGGCGCTGACGGCTCAGGCTATTGTATCTCCGCATCTGCACTCCGGTAGGTGAAGTGCTAAATCACCACAGTGGTCTTTGTAGACTGGGTAAATAGCATGAGGTCACATGAGAATGACTTGTGGTGAAATGTTGCCACATACTGTGAGCACATGTGACGTATGATCGAGAATCCCCTCCGTCTTTGTTTTACTCACACAACTTTCATGTGGTTCTTTGGCTCCAGAGGGATCTCCAACACTTTAGTCCCATTGATCAACCTCTCCATGCTGGGCGTGGTGACGGTCTTGCCGGTGATGCGGTGGACCTGGTAGAAGGCGTGGGGTTTCAGAAGCCTCTCGTCGGCCGTCCCGATGAAGACCTGCAGCCCCAGTGGAGACGTGCCTTGGTAACCACGGAGCTGGTGAGAACAACAAAGGCAGTTAAAATGCATGTTTCATCCTGAACTAAATCAATCCTAATATCGTAAAAGCCCACGCCTTTTGAGAAGAAAGTTACACTACACAATAAATCTTTGTCTCTGTGGGAATGATTTCGCATGCAAACTGGCAAAGCAAGGAACACTGCTTTGCATAATCCATTTGCATAGCGTGACTGGGAAAACCAGTAGTGAAGGCTTATTATTTAGTGCCCTGAAACAGTAAACTAAGCACACCATGTACCAACATTTGTATGTTTTCTTTCATTATACCTGATTTGTAAGTATAACTGTTTATTTTAGAAGACTGAAACAATGTGTGTCTTAATACTCAGCACTGTGGGAGCATTGGCATGATAAGGGACTCTTTCTTCATTTACATAAAAACGTTAATCAGGAAATACCACAGCAACATTTACAATCTCTTACTCCCCCTGCACATTCTTCTCTTGGATTGAACATGCTCTCTTTTTTCTTCCTTTCTTGTATCTACATATAAATCCCCACACCTGAACCTCCGGATGCCCTCCATTTGGTGTCTTGACAGCTCCTCGGCTGCCCTCGGTCTCATAGTGAGCTCTGTGATGCGATCTGGGCTGTTGTTGGATCATTAGCTCATACTGGCCAGACTGACTGGGCAGTGTCCACTCTAAAGATGGAAGTGGAGCCAAGGGGAGACCACTGGAAGAAAAGAGAGAGAAAGAGAGAATAAGAAGGGAAGTTTAGATTTCAAAATTGAAAGTTAATCTTCTACCATAATACCAGCGCTTATTAAAACTTAATTTAAGAAAGTCCCTGTAAGTAATAAATTAAGACAAACGTAACACCTGAATGTGGGTCTGTGATGGACTGGGTGAGAAGAAGGCCACACAGCTGGGAGCATGTAGTAGGTCTCAGGTTTGATCTCAGCTCCGCTCCTACCCATCTTCTCCTGCTCAATAGGCCAGTCGTAACCCTCTCCATACACACAGTCCGGGATTTTGGCCCTTCCTGAACTGAGGTTGCTCAGAATCTCCTCCAGGCCTGAGGGTGAGGTCTGAAGTTGGGGGTGAAACTCAGTTTGGGCCTGGTATTGGTGCAAATAGTAGGACCCCTGCTGATCGTGGGGTGATGGGATGGGGCTAGGACTTCGGGAGCGCTGCTTGACAGGAGTGCCCTCCTGACCGGGGTGGGTCTGATCATAGAAGCGCTTCACTCGCCCTGGCGAGACAGACCGGGAACGCCGATGGGGGAGAGGTGCGGCAGTGTGATCTTGTGGCTGGAGAAAGGTCTCATCTGTGATGCTGTTTCGAGGTGAGGCTCCTGGAGAGGAGTGGGCAGAAGAAGTGTGGATTCCCTGCAGGCCTGAACAGAGGTCTGAGGGACTCAGCCCCAGGCCACAACTGCCTACATTAGATGGCGACACACACGGAGATGGCAAGGGAGAATAACCCTCTGCTGCCCAGCCTGTGGAGGAATTACTGCTGGCAGGGCTAACACACTCCCTGTAGGCTCCAAGGGCCTTAGAACCAGGGCTCGGCTCTAGGGTTTGTGAGCTGAGAGAGTCCCCCGATGGAGTGATCTCGATCCTGGGGCTGGGAGCAGGGATGCCTGTTCTTGATGTCAGCCCCAAGGTGTCATACACAGCCCCGGTCAGGTTTTCTGTGTTGGGGCTGTGAGAGGAGGTGTCTTGGTTGGAAGTTGGCTGGTTGGAGGCGGAGATGTATGCACTTTGATGGTTGACCTCCAACAGAGATGGCTGGCTGTCATTATGAAGAAGAACCACAGGGTCATCTGTCACTGACCAAAGAAAGGACAAATTTCAGCACATAGGTCAGAATACCTGATTACTTTACTACTACTATGACCACGCGGTAAATTAAAGTGGACTTAAACATCAACAGCTAGTGTTTCAAATATGAAGTAACACATGTCCATGTAATCCCTCTGGCTTCAGGCTGCTCTAAGTACTCAGATTTCTTATTTTTTTTCTATTCTTGTATCTGTATGATGTCCATGAGAGCAGATTTCCATTAATATATATATTAATAAAAAGGAAGTTGGCATTAAAGGGAGAGGCACTAAAGCAGTCTGTCTCAGAGAATGAAAATGAGAATGAATTCCTGAAAATGCCAAAGCTGGGAATGTGTGAACTGGAGGTTTCATGTTTCCTCTCCCCAGTTAAGCTGTTATCAACATACTGAACAAGTGCTTGTTTTTTTTTTTTTTCCCAAGTAGACGGGATGCCAAAAATGACCCTGCTTGCAGATACAATTCAATTCAGTTTTATTTATAAAGCGCCAAATCACAACAGCCACCTCATACATATAAAAAAAAAAAAAAAAAAATCTTTCTTCAGCCAAGTTTAGCATCGTGAAGCACAAACATCCATTCTACTATGGGAAATCCTAATTAGAACTTCACTAAATTATAATGTCTCGCACCAATGACAACGTGTTTACGTTTCATTCAGAAAGACAAATGAAGGGTCTTGGTTGCATTCTCCATCTTAAATGACAAACTAAAGGATCATTATTGTATAGCGTATAATACCAGCGTCTGAGAGTTACATGCTCATACAAATAAAACAAAACATGTTTATTACAGGCGCATCCTCAGCGGACAAAACGTGGGATAGTGGTAATAAAATCATAAAATGCTGCATTTTTCTGTGTTTTTTAAAAAAATAAGATATTATGTCAGGAAAAATACAGATGTAATTTCTGTATACGCACCTTTATCACAGCCAACAGAAAATTCAGGTTGATTATAGAGAAACAGGTCGGAAAAGTCTAACTCCTCCTGGCTTATGTCTTGATCTAGGCCCCCGGTAAGCCCCAAACCTCCAGAAGTCATCTCAAGCTCGGAATAAGCAGGTTTTATCCCGACGAGCGTACCTGTTGTAATAGCTTTTTTTTTTTCTTTTTTTTTCTTTTAAATCGTCAACTTAAAGAAGTTGCAGGCTGGATAATTAAAGTAACGGACGAAGTTACAGTACTTCTAAGATGCGTTTAAAACATTAGAAACTGCGCAAATAACGCATCTACCTCCGCGAGGTGAAACAAACGAGCGGTGTCAGACGCTTCCTGTCACTGACGATGATGACAAGCAGGCAGGAGGTGCGGGCCCGCGTGTGTGTGTGCGCGCGCTCTACACACATCCTCTAAAACACAGGCCTCATCTCTTCCTGTCTGACTTAGGCAGGCTGATTTTTTTTATGATATAAACGCACTCTACTGATATCAAATGATAAAGGTGACATTGTTTTGTGTTGTTTTGTTTAATTTACTGGTTACTTTGAACTGTTGTGTGTTTCCCTGTCTTTTAACCTAATTATCCTTTTCATGGAGACATGTTTTATTGTTAAGGGCATCATAAAATTTACGAGTGGCACACCTGTTTCACTACCCTTTTTTTTATTTTTACGTGCAGTATATGGAATATTAAATCCCATATAGACTTTCTGTGTCCCAGGAAGTCTGTGAAAATGAAATGGTGGGACACAAAAGCATAATCAAGGAGCGCATGTACGCGCCGGCGCATCCAGGGTACTTCCCGATTTGAGATGACGTAGCATCTCAAATTTTGGAGTCGGGGGAGCTCCGGCTCCACACATCCACCCATCCACTTGAAGTAAAAGGAAACGTGATTCATCAGACCAGGCCATCTTCTTCCACTGCTCCGTGGTCCAGCTCTGATGCTCGTGTGCCCATTGTTGCCGCTTTTGGCAGTAGACAGGAGTCAGCATGGGAACCCTGTCTGGTCTGTGGCTCTGCAGCCTCATACGCAACAAACTGCGCTGCACGGTGTATTCTGACACTTTTCTATCAGAAGCAGCATTATTTTTTTTCTGAAATTTACAGTATGTCATATTACATCAGCTTGTCTCTGTTGGACCGGAGCACACGAGCCATCAGTGAGCCTTGGCTGTCCACGACCCTGTCGCTGGTTCACCACTGTTCCTTCCTTGGACCACTTTTAATAGATAATGACCACTGCAGACTGAGAACAGCTCACAAGAGCTGCAGTTTAGCAGATGCTCTGACCCAGTCATCTACCCATCACAACTGGGCCCTTGTCAAACTTGCTCCATACACTTGCCCATTTTTCCTGCTTCTATCATCAACTTTGATGACAAAATGTTCACTTGCTCCCTGATATATCCCACCCACTAACAGGCACCATGGCGAAGAGATAATCAGTGTTATTCACTTCATCTCTCAGTGGTCATAATGTTATGCCTGATTGGTTTATTTGCACAGTTTTATCAAAGCTGCAAAAACTGCAGTTCCCTTTAGTTACAGGAGGTGGCGATGCTTCCACCCTGTCAATAAAACAACTACATCTCAGGAATAAATTTAATGCAAAGGTTTAATTAAAACCTGACCAGACTTGAAAATCAAGTCAGTGTCATTTCTGCCACCCAAAAATCACAGATTTGACAAACATTTCCACAATAGGAGACAATAAAATGGAGAAAACTTGAGGAGAATAACAGTAAATATGTCTCTTACTTAGAATTATATTTATTTTCATTCAGATTTTTCGTTTTTTCCTGATTAATCACTACTTGCTTCAATGCTGCAACTCTTAGATTTCTATTTTTTGTTTTATTTGGAGTGTGTTTACCTTTGTTAATAATTGTGTATATTTGTTGACTGTACTTAAACCTCAACCAACACTTTAACTTCTTTCAGTGCTTACCAATTCAAATGACTCTGCATCTCCTTTTAGTAACTTCAAATTACATTTAAATCCTTTCAGGACTTCAGCTCAACTTTCTGACATGTTCTGGTTTTTGTTAGGGATGGCACGATACCACTTTTTCATGTCCGATACCAATATTTTGCATTTGGATATCTGCCAATACCGATACAAATAAAAAAAAACAACAAAAAAACAATTGTTTTTAAATGCCTGGATTTTACATAAGTCAAAAGTCTCTTACGCACCAAAATAAGAATCTTTTAGTTGTCCCATGTACAATACTGAGAACCAGGGAGGGGCAGAGCTTTTCAGGCAGTGGTGCCAAAGCTCTGGAACAGTTTACTACTCCAGCTCCATTTAGCTGACTCTGTGGAGTCTTTAAAAACAGCTGAAAACTTTTCTGTTTA
>JAVDPK010001238.1:119636-133284 GCA_034780415.1 Cichlasoma orientale
CAACCGTGAGCTAGATGCCGCTAACTCCGCGGAGCTTGAATATCCAATATCCAACTTGAAACTATCTTCACCGCAGTAGCCTCTGCACCTGTAATATAGATTAAAATATCACGACATGTTTACGTTGTGTTGTTGGCCTTCTGCGATTGTTGCTGATCGTTTCTAAGGCCATTGAAACATTTAAAACTGTTATTCTTAGAAAGTTTAAAGAAGGGTGACGTCATAGAGGAAGAAGCAGCCTGATTCTTCGACTCCGACGAATGCCCCTTTGTGAGTCATTGGACGCGCCGGCGTGTCCTGGGGACTTTCCGATTTGAGATGACGTAGCATCGGGACGCTGCTGCGCTGAGTCTCCATTGCAACAAGACTCGAAAGTGCAGACTTCAAACTACGTACCAGTTTTTAAATTACGTTGATAGGCCAAGAAAAACCAGAGTTATGCCAAATAATTTACGCCATGCTTTTTCCTGTATATTGTCCTCACCTTCGATGCGCGTTTTGTGCATAAACAGCGAAAACGGGAGTTTCGCTAACATGAAGCGCTTGCTAATAAAAAACAAAACAAAATCCTTCCCGACAACCCCTTTCCTATTCCTATTCCTATTGGTGGAAAAAATGCACCACGTCAACCAATCAGAAAATTAGGTGCATTTGGGTGCATTTGGCTGCAGGTGAAAAAGTGGTAAAAGAGACAACTTTGCTGGCAAGTTTTGCCTGTGACGTGCCCCCTCAGTCTTGTGGACAGAAACTGTTTTTTGAGGTGGCATAAATAATTGTAGTAAATGTGTAGCAGTCCTGATTGCTCTGCAAATAGTTGTGCAGAAAAACGAGGCCTTTCCTGCATTGTAATGTGAAAAGTTGTATATAACTATATTTTTCCACAAGTTTTGAAAATTTACAACCTATATGTGCATTTTCAGTTGTAAAAATAATTCGTTGAGCATGTTTGTGATTTTTACAGTAAAAAGATCTAACTTTTTTCTACTCGGATTTTATGTTTTTATGTGATGTTAAGTCCAATGTGTTAATACAGTATGTCAAAATGAAAGAATAACTATACAGTCACACACATGAGGTAGTGCTGAAAAGAAAGATACCAAACAAGGCAAGGTAAACTGTTTTTAAGGTGAAATGCAAAGGTAAAATCAAAAGCAGTCAAAAACGGCCATTTGCACTCAGTGGCTTGATTCATCTGTTTGGTCTGGAGTCATTGATAAGCCATCTGAAGGAGACAGAAGGGTTATTCAACAGAAGACTCATGCTCCAGGCATGTTGTTTTGATTCAATTATATAGTTTGGGTTGAATCAGTGTGATGTGGACTGCTTGTAGGTCCGTATTTTTGTAACCTGATTACATAATCCCAAATGCATGTAATGAGTTAGAACCTGATCCTGAGTGTTACTTTGTCATCAGTTGTTGGTGGAGTAGGCTACGTATTTTTCATAGACAGTTTTGTTGTTTGTGACCTTGTTTTTTTTTTTTAACATTTGAAGTTCACATAATTATGATGCCCATTAAAATATTCTAATTTTCTTTCTAATTTTAATAACAAGGCATTTATTTTCTTAATAAGTTCCAATTTCACTGCACTTAACTGCAAGAGTTAAGTTTTAAATGGGATGTAGGTACCATACTGATAATGCTGTAAGTTTGCTCTAAACTTTCAAGCGTCACTACCCCTGCTCCAACCCATAATTCCCATAAGATTGCAATGACTGGCCTTGATGGCTTTATAGTTCACGTAAAAACAACACTGGTTTATTACAGTAGAATCTAGTGGACAATATAGGAACTGCAGCTACACAAACGAGCTCCGTGGCATCTGGTTTTAATCAGATTAACATGAATGAGGAAATCTGACATCCTTTACATTATAAAATTAAATTCTACAGTAATAATGTTCAAGAGAATAATTTAAAAAAAGAAGAAAACTTTGTCTTTTTAGATTAAAGAACCTTCAAACACAGCAGTTATTGTTATATAAAGTTTTAGTATTTAAAATCAAATATCATACATGAATACTTACACTCTGATTTACCCTGATGGAAACTATTAGGCACCATGATGATATAAATAAAGTTTCATTACAGCAAATATTAAAAAAAAAAAAAAAGAGGAAGTGCTAAAAATGTGAATACACCAATTAAATATGTATGCAATCTTCATGTGTTTGTGTGTGTCATTGTTATTGATCTCCATCCTGCCGACCAGCTCAGTCACCAGCTGCTGCACGCTGAGAGCGTAGCCGGCCGACCTCCAGGACGCCCTCGTGGTTCTCACTTTCCGTATCCTCGTAACTCTTCACCACCTGAAGCAAATGAGTCAGATGGCAGTCTTTGTAACACAGTTACTTTGTAGCTTTGTTATTCATCACAGTACTACCTAAGCGTTACCTTGTTGGTGATCAGAGAGAGGCCGAAGACTCTCAGACCACAGTGAGCTGCCACAACCACCTCAGGAGCTGTGCTCATACCAAAAAAAAAAAAACAGACCAGGAGATACACCCTTTATATTTGTTACTAATGATTTAACTCAAACTAAATATTTTTTATAGATATATAGGCAAGTTTTTTTTTCACAAAATAAAATACTGACACTGAGAAAAGAGCCATTTCAGCAGTTCCAGCTGTTTAACTGTAACCTACCATAACTTTGGTGGGTCCTAGTTGGTAATCTCATTTATCTCCGTTATCTGATGACTATCCTGTGATTAAACTGTGTTGATCCATAAAGTCCATAAAATGTGCTGACCAGCCATGTGGGAAAAATTAAAGTGCTTCTAGATGTTCCAAAGGGCAGATGTGGGTGATATTATATTACAATCTCTGGCCACTAGGTGGCCGTATTGCACAATTGCTGCCAACACCCATGTTTTATTGTGGTTCATTCAAAGGACCAGCTCAGCTAGACTTAAAAAGATTTATGTATTTTTCTTTCCTTCTTACTCGGGCCGGCCTTGCTGCAACTCTGACATGAAGATGCTGTAATTGTGGTTTTGACAACTCTGCTTCCGGTTTACAAAGCAAGTGAACATTTTGCAACCACATTTCACACCTTACATTTTACACTTGAAATAAGGTTTCTGCCAGTCATTCAATGGATTTTAAGCGGAGCTGTCACGCTCATCTCCAGCTCCTGGTTGCTATTCTTGGACTCTCCGAGAGTACTTTATCATTCATTCACATCATAATAATCCTCATTTATCTTATACTGGCTCTCAGTTCATCCACGTGTGAAACACATCATTTTAAGCCATCTGCCTGTGGACACCCTGTCTTTTAAGCTTCCCAAACAGAAGCTTTGAGCAGCAGGTGGGTGGGGCTGCTGTTCTCACAGCCAGAGCTGTGTGCCGGAGATGACCATATATGGAAATCCCCCGTCTTCATGACATCATACTGAGCCAAGGGTATTGAGAAAAGCTACCTGTAAGGGAGATTTTCCATGGTTCTCTATGAATGATTAAAAAGCTTCCATTCTTTCATGGTAATGATGCATTTAATGGTTGTACAGCGTCATAACGGCTCTATAGCTCAGTGGTTAGAGCACTGGTCTTGTAAACCAGGGGTCGTGAGTTCGATCCTCACTAGGGCCTGCCTGATGAGTAATTTATGCTCTTTGTATGTACAGCTGCCACCCATTACAGCCTGTATTGCTTATTCTACTTCATAATTAATAAGTACATAACATTGTTTACAAGCAACAAAAACGAAAGTGTTGAAAATCTGCACAATCTAACAGAATCAGTGCAGAGAATTCGCAAAGCCGTGTTTGAACTCATCTCTGAAATAAACACAAGCTCTTTGAATGTGTGTTGACACTACATTTGGTCACGAAAACTTACATCTTTCTTCAGGTGTACAGTTAATTGAAGTTCAATTTATAGAAGAAGAATCAGAGCATTTTCCAGCAAATCATTTTCCAAAAATAACGTTAAGAAAGCAAGATTTTTATTGTCTTGATTTGTTCATCTTGAAGCCGTTCTTTCATCAGTTCTCCTGACTGCTGAGGCTGTCATACTTGTTGTTGAACAGCGTAACCACTTCTGGTTCACACATCTAAGTCACCTGAGGCCACGTGTGAGTGCTTTGCTCCCATGGCACTCGTGAAAAGTGTGAAAGTTACAATGAATCAATATGTGAACTGATGTGGAAGTGGCATGTAAGGTATTTCAGAGCAACACATGTAAGAAGCTCAACTCACTGGATCTCTGCCCGAAATCTGTAGCACAGCACTGTCCTCAGGGGAGATCCCCGGCCACACAGATTGGTGGAAGACGTACTCATATCTTAATCTTGAGCAAAAGTATCAGCAAAATATAATAATCATTCTACAGAAGTGGCTCCTGTGAGTGATATTTTACTCTGCACAAGCTCCATTTTACTGTTGTAGTTGGTTTAGGTGGAGCTAGATGCGCCTCTTTGTACTTCAGATAGTTATATGAAATGAAACCACCTGGGATGGGAAGTCTAGAAGGGAAATTCATCATCAATTTTTGGTGAAACTGCTCACAGCTCATGAAGTGACAAAAGGCCCTGACCAGATGCAGGTTTTTACTGAGGAGCTGCCAAAGCAAAAACTATTTTTTGTCATGGAATGGGGGTGCAGCAGGCTGAGGACCTCCAAGCAGGACACAGACTCTCGCATAAACTCAAAAAAAAACAGCTTTTATTGCTGGACAGGCTTGGAAACAGAGTACACAAGGACAGGACAACGACGAGGACGCGACAACAAGCAGGGGAAAACACGGGACTTAAATACACAAGGGCTGATGAGGGAACAGGACACAGCAGGGAAACACAGGTGCACATCATAACACAAATGGCACAGGACAAGAACACAGGTCAAAACTGAATATAACTCAAAACACTGGGTTCAGGGACCCAGGACCATGACATTTTTCATGTCAAATATTGATCTGAAAAGTACCGGTAAGTAGTAAAAATATCTGTCCAATAAATGCAGTACATGATAGGATGGAATGGAAATGTTAAGTCAAGATATGCAAGTGCTGGACCTGTTTTTTTTTTTTTAAACCAATGACCTTGTGGTGTAATAAGGCTCTTCATGCCCTTGATGTACTGAATATATGATGTTACTGTACTTGGCTCTGCTTTGCTCAGGGTTGTCATATTGTTTTGTTTATTGATCCCCACATAGGTAAAAGCAGTAGGCACCTGCTGTGCAGCAACCAGGGACCTTTGCTCAAGATTAGTGCTTATATCACTTCACTTCATGACTTATTTTTATTAGTAGTAGTAGCATTTAGTTCAGTTCTTAGTTCATAATTTTCTTTCATAACACCAGAAACAGACTGTGAGATTGTGTAACATGTTTTTGCGATTGTGAGATTAGAGGAGTCATTCATTTTAATGGCAGGGGTGGAGCTAAAGGCGTGGAAAACAATAAGTTTTGTAAGTTGTGAAAGATGGACTCCCCCTCATGTACCTCACAGTGGTTTAGTCCACTGCCTACTATTACCTAACTGCTTTCCTTTACTAGCTGTAAACAAAGGCTGTGTGAGGTACTGTTGTTTGCTTGGAACACTCAGTACAATTAAACATATTTACTGTCACAACCAGACTTTTATTAGCTCCTCCACTTTGATGTAATCTTGTAGTTCAGTGCAGATGCTATATTATTGCAGTTATGTCTCCTAATGCATGTTTATGGAGTTACAAAAACACTATAATGCACTGAATCTTCGACCAGCTTAAAGTAAACCAGAAATTCCCAGTTAACCCACTCTGCAAGGTGGGAGAAACCAGGGTACCTGGAGGAAACCCACGCAGGTGCAGGGAGAACATGCACGCTCTGCACAGAAAGGCACCAAATAAATAAAGAAATATGCTTTTAAACCACCCAAGCTCCAAAAGACTGATTCCAAGTTTTGGCAGTTTGAAATAAATACCCGTTGGTTAACTTGGATATATTTATTTGATACATTTGTTTCCATGAATAAAATGTCTCTTCATAAAACAATGCACAATCTTACAACATAATAATTGCACTTTATATACACAATGAAAAATAAACAAATTCACAAGCCATATATAAATATACACACTATAAAAAGCATAAAGAAATAGTTAAGCTACATTCTACATGTCTGAGATTGAAAATTTGAACACAGCTGTCTTGATACAACATTCAGTTTGTACATAACAACTGGCATTTTGGTCAGTCATTAACAGTCATAGGTTTAAATAAGTTTGAGGTATTTATGGTATGATTATAGTTCTAACAATTTTTGCTTTTGTATTTTATTTATAGAGCAGCAATGCAGGGAGTCACTGGACCATCGGTACAGGCAACAGAGTTATCATCTTTCTGTCGCTCGGTCCGGAAGAGTTGAATGCAGAACCTGTCCTGTAAGGGTAGAAAAGATCAATTAAGGCTCTTCTGAAAATTGGTAAGAAACATAAATACAATCTAAATGTCTTTTTTTTAAAAAAGTCATTGGGCAGATTTGTAATTACACTTGTTTGAGTTAGATGTAAAGTCAAATATCACTTCTAAATCCCTCTCACAAAAATAAATGAACAGGATAATCCTTTTAGTTTCTTTTATTTAAATTTACAGTTCTGAATCGATGATATTTTAGAAATGTACGTTTTTTCTTACTTCATCTCCTGATGAAGGCGACAGGCAGTTCTCTGTTGGGAACCAGAAGGCCTGAATGGATGACGTCGAGCGGCTCATTGTCTGTTGCCACAATCTCATAGTCTCTGACCAGCTGTAAGAAAGACAAGCAAATATCAACACCTATACAACGTCTGGGAGTTGCTGAGTCCCAGCTTGAACTAACCACTGGCGTACTGGTTTTGTGTCGCTGATCGTACCCAGCACATGGCCAGCTGCAGCTGCAGCTCTGCCAGCCGTCTGCCAATGCACATCCTCTTCCCGATGCCAAAGGGAACGTAGGCAAAGGGGTTGATGGTGTTGTTCTCCCGCAGCCAGCGTTCAGGTTTGAACTGCTTGCCATCGTCAAAGTACTCCTCATTGGAGCCCAGTGCGTGGCTGTTAATCATCAACACCGTCTGTGAACGGAGAAAAAAAAAGTAAGCGTTTGGTTTTAGTGGCAGATTTTTCACTATGTTACAGATTAATTAAACAGTACAGTAGATTATGAGACTAAAGTCT
Organism: Cichlasoma orientale; assembly: GCA_034780415.1. Taxonomy (NCBI): domain Eukaryota; kingdom Metazoa; phylum Chordata; class Actinopteri; order Cichliformes; family Cichlidae; genus Cichlasoma; species Cichlasoma orientale. The sequence goes on from JAVDPK010001238.1 coordinate 126,778, forward strand.
AAGAGCACGAGCAGTTTTTTTTCTAACACACTTCATTCAGACATCAGTCAAATGTAAATTTTCACAAGAATGTAATCTGCTTATGTCAGGTATATGCTAACTTACTCCTTTGGGAATAGCATAATCCCCCAACACAGTGTCTTTGTCCAGGGTTCTGCTGGTGAATGGAACTGATGGTGATAACCTGGAAGAATTAGGGGGGAAAAAAACACATGAGATTATGACACGTACATATAAGCCGTTTAACAGGAGATAAACTTATTCCAGTGTTTTTCAAAGGGTAAAATAAGGTGAGATATAATCTGCAGTCAGGGACCATGTACAGCACATTCCACGGGTGATGTGGTTATGTTGCTGGATTTAAATAAACTGTTAGACAACTTGTGACTTCAAAAGAAGGAGCGAGAAAAGGAACCTACGAGAGCTAGGGAACCATTTAAATGTGACCACATGGTAGACTTTAAGCTGGTTGTTGCCGGTCATGCCACCACGTCTCGCGGAGCTTGTTTTTGAGGCAGTCATGCGTGTGAGTTTTCATACTTTATCATGATACAGCCGCTGAGTCTGATTTATAACTGATGACTGCTTAGAAGAAAATCGGATTTTTCTGCTCGTGTCTGATTACTTTATGCCCTGATTGACTTAATAGGAAATGCAGAGTATTTGTGTTGTGTGTGTGTGGGGCTGTTTTTGCTTTGCATGCTTGACTCTCCTGCAACAAACTCCTGCAAAAAAAAAAATCTAGTAACTTTATAGAAAGCTTTTTGATGACTATCATGTGCTGCGTGTACACTGTTGTATTATTTTATAAAAAATAATTTCTAAAGGGTGTTTTAGATAATTTTTCATGCATTAATGATACTAGAAAATACTTCTATTTTCATCTTTACACTTTACTTTATTCTGTTATCTCTGTCTGATGTTCAATTCTGTCACCTTTTCAGGAAAATAGTGACTATTGTGTCAGCAAGTTATCTTTAAAGCTGCAAAAAGAAAAAAAAAAACCTTTATCAATAAGGCAGGGCAGTCTGTGTGGCGCCTGCAGCGCGCGTGATAATAACGGAAGTCAGCAGAGAGTATGGTGGCAATTTTCAGAAAGGAAGATTAGATGCTACACCTCTGCTCATTATGCAACTATCAGCATTACTGTACCTCATAGACTCTTTGAGGCAGGCCTTGAGGTAGGGCATGTTCTTGATGTGCTTGCCACTAGGATCCTGGTTAGGAGGCACCACCGCTCTGATCTCCTGCAGAAGCTTCCTCTGGGCGCTGGGGTTACGTGACAGGTTGAAAATAAACCACAGCATGCTATTGGCGGTCTGAGAAACGTAAACAGCAATAGAGAGAGGGGAGAAAGAGAAAGAGAAAGAGAAATAAATAAGGAGGCAGCGAGGAGATGTCTGTTAGTGAGGCAGCTAGTGTAAGTGCATTCCTCAGTGGGGTCCTGAAAGGAGCTGTGGAATGTTTGGGGTTCCTCAAAGGCTCCTCAGTTACATTCAGACCACATTCATTTTCCACTTTTGAAGCACTGCAGCTGCAGCACCTGTTTGTTTTAGAGGTTCAAAAATTTTTTTTTTCCTTCAACCACTTGAAGAAAAATAGGTGAAAGGTAAAAGATTTAAAAAGTTAACGCTTATTGTGACAATCTCATTTTTATTTAAGAGAGTAAAGTGTGACAAAGCAAAAATGGGCAGAAATAGCTTTAAAGCTCAGCGGCAATATGTTTCTTTGCCTTTGGCATTCAGCAGCCATTACCTCAGCTTAGTAATAAGACTGAAAACAGGTAGAAATGGCGGAGATTAAGTCGCCAGTTCAACATCACTTTTGGCAAGAAATGAAAACGGTACTGCCACCATGTGGCAACCTAAAAAAGTGTTTTCGATATCTAAAGATAGAGAAGTGGATTCACTGGCTCACGCTGAACAGGTTGCTATAAAGCTGTGCACATTTGCATCATGAAAAAAAATTGTTTCGACCACAAATAAGATTGTTGCGTTGGAGTGCCACCACTAGGGGGCCTTATTGTTAAAAACAATCCCAGCACAAACGTCGACCTAAAATTTGGCTGACGGCAAGTAGCGCCACTTTGTAGCCAGTTACAAAACTACAGTCGCAGAAAGTGTTCACCCTCTGCTCCTGCCTGCTTCTACCTGCAAACATGCTACCGGTGCTCGGTTGCTCGGCAGGTTGAATCTACAGGCTGCTTTCAGCTGTTAATGATTTCAGGAGTCGGAATTTCTAGTGAACTTTTAGCTGTCTTTGATTTTTTTTTTCACATTTAAATAGATAAGAAACAACGTGTTAATGAGTGAGGTTTAGAGCCGTTAGTAGATATATTAATGTTCTTCGGACAAAATGTGAAGGTTAGTTTTTGTGCTAAGCAAACTGGCTGTAATGAACTGACAAATAGGAGAGCGGTATGTGTGAGCTTAACTACCTCAGAGCGAATAAAATGTATACGTTTGTAGTGGACAGTGTTACTCACCGTCTCAACTCCTCCAATCTGCAGCTCGGTGATGGCTGCGTACAGCTCCTTCTTCGAAAGGCTGCTGTGGTGTAAGATGTCACCGATCAAATCATCGGGATCTCTGGTAGCGTTCCTCTTCAGCTTCTTGTCGATGTAGACTTTGGCTGAGGGAACAGAAAGCAGCCACAATGTAAATATACTGACTTGAAACTCAAATCTTATTTGTTTCGTTTGCAACTTCACCTACATGAAAAGTTACTTTATTGTTACTTTATTCTTTGTCGTTTTCTTGGCTACTTTCAGCTCAGTATTTCTCTTTGTTGGGCCCATTATAACTTAGGGGAAAAAACACATTCTTTTCTTTAAAGGATGACAGCTAAAGCTACAACTACAACTGGATTCATTTTTAGATTTATGTAATCTTATCTAGTAAAAATGTAAAATACTAAACGTGCTGGCTGTCCAGTGTGACGACTCGCTGCGTTTCCCTGCCCGCCTGAGGAATAAACATAAGAATGACTTTAATTTTTTGATTTCAGACTATTATTTTTACTCTTTTCTGGGAGTGTGTGGGTTGTTTTTCCTTCCATGACACGATGGCCACATGATCTGATTTGTTTGCCTGGAAGACGCTGCATTGTTTTGCTATTTTGTTGCTGCACTAAAAACCAAACATAAAACAACACCAGTTGTTGTTGTGATTATTCATGCGTGAATATTTGTGAGAGGTTGTAAACAGCATAATCTTCTTTATCACTGTATGCCACTACCTTTTGCTAATACAAATATTTGGCATATTTTTCTCACAGGTCATGCAGTTTACGACAACTTTGAGCCAAGTACACAAAACACCGTGGCACCCACTTCAGATCTCACCCCCCCCCCCCCCTCCTCTGTACTTTCCTATCTATGGTCTTACTGGAACTGAGCTCGAGCAAGCGCAAACACAGAAGAGCAGAGACAAACTGTGCCCTATCTTTGTGAAATGACAGCAATCGGTGCAGGCGGGGGAGTCTTATCGGTGTAATTTTGTAGCGTGGCATGAACTCGCACCTGTGCTGAAAATGCGGTCCCATGCTGCGGTGTGGTCCTGCCATGTTTTGGTGTTGAGGCTCTTGTGGAGCTCCACTGGTGTGACCATCATCATGCCAAAGGTGCTCATCATCTACAGAGAAACACAGAGTGAGAAAGGGAAGACAGAGTCAGAGAAAAAAGGTTGGGGGTATGATGTAATCAGTGTCACTCTCACTGAAAGTCTCAGATTCAATTGTTTTCTCTTTACTGTTGCACCCATTGCCCTGAGACCTTTGTGAGCCCCTGCTTATTATCTGTTGACAGTATCAGTTTGCCCTAGTAAATCCCAGTAAGTGCAGTGAGAGTGTTAGTCAGACAGAGAACTGCTGCATCACTCGGTGAACCCGATGAACTCTGATGCTTCCTCGGGCTCACTGAGAAAGTCAGCTTCACTGTCTTACAACTGTCCTCTCTTACAATTCACGCTGCTCCTACTCACCGTTTTCACAGCTGTGATGAAGTTCATGGCTTCCTCGTCCACCTTCTCCTTCAGAAGACCAAATCTCTTCCCATAAAGGACAAGACAAATGGCTGAGAGGCAAAAAAAAAAGGGGGGGCAAAGAGTGAGATTCAGAATAAAAGCCCTTTAGTCTGAACAGAATTTCAAGACTGCAATGTCTCAAAATCCTGCAGTCTAGTCTAATTAGATTTTTTCAGTTGTACAATGATTCGTTTTTGAAGCCCAGATGTTCTCGCATTTCTCGGGCTTTCTGCACTTTTTTTTGCCTTAAATCTATTATCTGTAAGGTTTTAACCAAAACGTTTAACGGTGACTCTTTAAAGAATCATTTTGCATTAGACAGTTAATCGAGAAAGTGATCAGCAGATCAATCTAAGCTGTAATTAAAATCCTCAGTCGCGCCTTTAATGAATGATTAAATTAAAAAAAAAATAGCTGAACTTACTCTCAAACGACCATTTATTCAGTTCGAAGTACAAGTCTTCGATCTTCCCGTTGTCGTTTATGTTTCCAATTCTGCCAACTAAGTCCACTAACACCTGTTTTTACAAACAGAAAGCGTCGGTCATTGATATCTTCAAAAAGTAAAAGCATGTTATATATATTTTTTTATATATATAAAACAGTCTTACCTCGTTTATTTTGCCATCGAGCTTCACCACTTCTGTCGGTTTCATGAGTTTCTGTTGAAACGCGCTCCTCACTCTTTGCCAGTCCTTTCCTTCCCTGCAGAGCAACAGTTCCAATCCCCCCGTCAGTGCGCTTTAATTTAAAACATTCGTGCCTCTGCTTGCAACTCAGTCTGCCTCCCGGCGAGTTATTGCCATTTTAGGCACCAATAAAAAAGAAATCGAAAGACCACTTACAGAATTAGGAGTCCGTACGCCTCGTCTCTCAGGTCTCTGTATGCTTTCCAAGGTTTGATTTCCAGTCTCTGAGGGTAATTTCCCTCCTTCCTATAGAGCGCCTCCAGCAAGCAAGGTGCGCCAATGTGCACAGACTCAAAAGACCCCAGTTTCATACGGAAGATCTTGCCGAACTTCTTATGATAATCAACCTATAAAAAGAGATTTAAGTAGTTAAAAAAATGTAGCGATAAGATTTAGGTTCAAATTGAGTAGATCTGTTTTTGGTCATTTTTAATAAAAAAAATGAACAGAAGATTGTTTATGATAATGCTGATAATACTGTACCAGCGCCTCATGCTGTCTTGTCAGTCCGCCTTTTCTCAGGAGTTCAAACAGACTGCCGACCAGGGGCCAGTTGGTAGGTCCCGGGATCTCGTCCAAACTGTGCGCTCTGAAAGCAGCGTGAGGACACGGCGCAGCCTCCGCAGCATCCTTCCCCTCCAGCACGCACACTGAGGATGTTGGCTTGAAGTGCTGCAGCCCGACAGACTTCTTCTTCAGCAGCTCAACAATTTGAGGAACTTTCTGGATCTGCGCCCTCATCCTCAACTTTGTTTTTTTTTTTTTTTTTAGTCAATCAATACTCTGATGTTTAACAGCTGCTCTTCGTTGTTATCTAGAGGTGGTTCTAGTTTCTTGGAAAAACGTTACACCTTACTGCATTATATATACCCCGAGAGTGTTTATTCCTGCTGTGCACGGAACCAATCAGGGGCCGGTCTTGCATGGTGTGGCCGTCGAGCCCACCATTCATTTATGGATCCAAATTGAGAGGATCGTATGACCCCAGATAGACCGAGGAAGTGCCCTGGGGGGGGGGGGGGGCCCGTGCCCCCCCCCCCCCCCCCGCTTTATAAATAAACACAGGCCACAGCGGAGGTGACGCGGTTCGCTTGAACCGTGTTTCACAGCGACCCGTGATTGGAAGAACCGAAACTCTGGCAAAGCAAATACTACTGCCACACTTCTGCACCGGGCAAATATTTGACCGATTGCAGCTTGTGTGTTTGCTTTGTTGGTGTTTTGGAGTGTGTGTTCTTTGTGGACAGGTAAAGGGGGGTAAGTGGGCATTTAAACTGTAATTTTTCTTTTGGAATGTTTATTGTACTAATTATATATTCCAATTAAGAGAAGCGTTGAATTGGAGTCGTCATAGCAGGAAATGTAAGTCTCTGCACGCATGGCCATCCACTGAAAAATATCCTTTAATTCAGAGATTTCCAAATCATTCTGTAGCCTCTGATGTTTCAATTCAAAGTCAGACTTTTCACAAACCCACCAGACACAAAGATGAAAAAAAAAAAAAATCCGCGAAATCTCTTACACTTCTCCCTCACGCTCTCTCACACCTTTCTCCTTTATACTTCTATCATCGTGAGGACCCTAATCTAAATGCCTGACCGTAAACCCGATGAAAACCTGTTCCCAACCTGGCTCCCCAAACCATGTCATAACCCTCAAACAGCATTTTTGCACGTCTGTTCCTAAATGAGGACCGTCCGAACTGTCCTCACTTCTAAGGTGTCATGGATCAGCGTGTAGCAGGCAGGATAAGGACCTCAATGCAGGACACTCCACACAGCATAAACTCAAAACAC
>JAVDPK010001238.1:151716-163431 GCA_034780415.1 Cichlasoma orientale
GGACGCTTCACCACTACCGTAAGGACTGTAAAAGCTGCGCCGGCAAACCAGAAAGCGCTCAACAAGATTTTAAGTGGCCATTTCTGTTTTGGTATTGGGTTCGGGTCCGCATGAGACACCGTTTCGGTCCGCATCCGGACCGAGGTCCGCCATTTGGGGATGCCTGCACTACACCATCGTGCTGCCCATTAATTAGAACAATTAGAATGAAATCAACATTTACTTCAAAAGAAGAAATAAATTTAAAAAAAAACTTGCTCCCTGTTGAAGTCAAAATCTTTTTTTTCGTAAACTGTTTAAAAAAAAAACAAGCAAAGAAACAAACAACAGAACACAACAACAAAAAACATCAAATGTTTAATAAATGGAACATGTTGATTCATAAGAATGGTCCAATTTTTATATCTGAATGTCTTTTCTTGCTGAGACATTGGGATAAAACAAGTATAATGAATTACAGGTTACATGCCCTACAGAAAATACCGACCCACCTGCACCTTCTCCTCAAGTACCTCAGTTAACATTTTTAATAAATGTTTTTGTAAAGTTATTACCCCACAATGAAAATTTTTCTTCATTCAGATCATTTGCTGGGTCACGTTGACATAAATCTATAAACATTAATCACGATTACCATTAATATCTGTTGGCTCGCTTTACTTTCATCATAAGTTATTCATCATCTTGTTAGCTGGGTAAAATTTGATAAACTGACACTTTTTCAAATTTGGCATCTCTTAATGTCTTATCGAGGTTTTAGCTCAGGGGGTCGCAAGGTCGGAAAAACAGTTTGTTGATGAACACAAAAAAAGGTAAACCTGGAGACGGGAAGTTTGTGTGCTTCATCAGCAGGCAGCATGTTTATTTGTTTGACCCAAGCTGTTTTCTCTATTAACGGCCTGCAGAGGAAGTCAGGGCCCTGCGGTCTGTGGCCTCCCAGTGAGCACAGAGGAGACATCCATCTGTTTATCATTAAAGGGTCGATCTGTCAACATGACCTGATCAAATAACTATTACACATTTTGGCAGCTGTGTGATTATGGGTGTACCAGTGTGTGTGTGTGTGTGTGTGTGTGTGTGTGTCTTTATGCTGCTGTGTATACCTCTGGATTCATCCTCCCCTCTTGTGCAATTAGAGTGTCTTTGCCAGGACTACTACTAGTAGGTTGATGTGAAACCACCTACTGAAAGTGCTTCTCTGTTGTGTAAGACAATGCAACAGTGGCATTTATACAGTTTATACATGTGAGCCTTTGTTTACTGAGAAACACTTGTTTTTAGACTTTAGATTCAACTTTATGATCTCCCAACTGCACATGAATTAGGCAGATTGGTATTAAAAATAGTTTATTTACGGGGGGGGGGGGGGGTTTGGTCTCTAACTCAGAGAAGACTTTAAAAAAAAGCAATAACAATGCTAACATGCTGGTGTTTTGAAACTCTGTTTGCCACATTTAACTTTTTAAAGCAGTGACAAGAACAGCTATTCGAGTTATAATGAAAATTTGGGCTGATCAAAGCTGTGAAAATGGATGGATAAAGTCACAGACATAAAGATTTCATGCCTAAGTCTTCAGATTACAGAAACTTTCTCAGTAAGCTTTATTTTAAAACACTGATCCTCTTCCACTTTCCTCTGTTTACTGTTTAGTTGTGTTGTTTTTTCAAGTGTATGATGTCCGCTCCTTTCTGGCTGTCAAGGACTGAAAATCTTTTGGAGCAGTCTTTATGTCCAGTCTAAAGCTGGATTCATGGTCCCCATGTTTTTGTTTTTGTCTGCCTAGCTCTCAGGCTACCCCGAGAGGATTATGGATATTAATTCAATGCAGAGCCTATGGAGACCATAAAAAGTATAAAATGTGGACATAGCTTCTGGGCCAGAAAAATAAAGCCATACAAAAGTGCCTTTAACCTGCCTTCTGTCTGAGGGCCACCAAATGATGATAGCTGTGATTGCAAAAAGACTTCCAGGAAGATAGAAGGCTAAGGGAAAAGCTTTCTGTCTTGACCTCTTCAAACATTTTCTGATAAGTTTATGGTTTCTGTCACTCATTTCAGGTCACAATAAATACAAAAATTAAGTTTATTTTATAAATCTTGGTCATACGGTGTTTCAAAATGAAACCTGAAATGAAAGTGGCTATGAAACCTGAAACTCACTGGCTAAAGAAAAGTTGTTAGGCAATGAGCATGCGGTTTCATATTCAGAACGGCCCCTCGCTGTCACATCCGTCTTTTTGCAGCCAAGATGGCGACAGCTGAAACACTCATATCAAGACTTTAAAACCAGGGCTTCAGCGACCAATGGGTGGCGTCACGGTACTGTCATGGTGAGCTGTGTGGCAGGCAAGGTTGGACCCGAATGCAGGACTCTCAAGGCAGGACTGAACTTAATGTGATTTATTGAGGGAATGGCAAGGAAATGATAACAATAAAACTGGGGCTGGACGGGTGCCAGAACTAAACATGAACTAAGGAGCAGGGAGACACAGCGGGGGTAACACTGATGACAGCACAACAAAGAACGACACAGACTAAGGGTTTAAATGCAGACACAAGGTAACGAGAGGATCAGTAACAGGATCAGGAATAATTAAACAGGACAAAACCAAGAAGTAAACTAAATACGAGACTAAAGCTGTGTCCAAATTCAGGGGCTGCATTCTTTGAAGGCCACATTTGTAGGCCGATTACGTCACAGCGAGAAAACGAAGGCTGTCCAAATTCGTATGCTCCTCCAAATGCGGCCGACGAATGCGTCCTTCTTTTCCCCGGATTTCACAGATGAGTCCAGTATATCCTTCGTGGCCTACCAGGATTTCCCAGGATTCATTGTGCAGCAAAACTCAAAAATGGCAATGAAATATTAAGGTTTCTGTGACACAAAATAAACTTTTAGGATGTTTTCAGGGGTAAGTCTCAAATATCTGCTCAATTGATCAAGATATTGCGTAATTGCAGAAATGTTCCACCGTTTTTGGAGATGTCCGTTCTCGATGGTCTAACAGAAGCTCGCCTCGCCAGCTGTCAGCTGACCGGGTGGTCGAGGCTCACAATACCCGGAGAGAATGCCTGACTCCCAGCACATCCTTTTCAAAAGGTGACGCTATGACGATATGAAGGCTAGACCATCCAACTGCACAGCCACTCACTTCCGGCCATTGCAGTCTTCATGGGCTTTGGAGGACCCGGTCTACGTAGGCGGGGTCCTTCGAAGGATGCAGCTTAAAGGTCGTTTCACACCAGATGTGTTGCGTAAAAACGACACGAATTTCTGAATCTTTCGGATGCGAACTTGTCGTGTAACCTACATACACACCGGACGCGTTACGTTTTTGCGAATAAATCATCCTCATAAAACACACTGTGAAAGAAATGAAGTCGACATCAAGCGATGATGTAATGAGGTTGTGATGTTTCTAAACAAGAGAAGGAAGAAACAGATTCTGGGTTCATCCAACTCATAAGGAAGCAGCAGCAGGGAGAGTTTTATGGTTTCATCCTGGCGTTAAAGCTGCATCACGGCCAGTTTCGTGCATATTTCATGATATCGGGGCAGTTTGAGCTCTTGTTGGCAGAGTTGGGATCGCATGTGAGGAGGCAGAGAATAATTTCAGAGAGCCGACTGACCCGGAGCAGCATGTAGCTGTGTGTCTGATTTAAAATAGTATGATTTTATTGTTCACACATCACTATATATTCAGTACATCCGTTCACGTTTTGAGCTATGAGCTCACATGTTGCTAAATGCAGTGATCTGATTGGTCAGATCTGCTTGTTCACTTGCAAAAGTCAGAAAAATAGAACTCGATCAGAACAAATAAATGTTGCAAATTCGTCCTGTGAAATGACGCAGTCGGTGTGAACGGCTGTCCAAAAAATATTTTTAACGCACGAAATTTACGCATCTGGTGTGTAAAGGCCTTAAACCTTAACAAAGTAAAACAGGAAACAATTGAATACTAAGACACAGACATGACACAACACTGGGAATAAAACTGAATACAAAAACACACAAGGCAAGGAACTTAGACACAGAAAGGCAGAACAGACACTGGAGCACAAAGACGCAGGAAAGACAAGGACACAGGGAAACAGGGGTTCATTATAAATAATAACTAATAACAGGACTTAACCTATAGGGAACTAAGAATCAAAACCATATGAAAACTGAGAAACAGAAGAATCTCATGAAAACAGAACCTAAAAGAACCTAACACAAAACACTGGGCAAATGGCCCAGGACATGACAGATACCTATGTCCACTTTATATAGTGTCTATGATGGAGACATAATTGTGGTCAGTCCTCCAAAAAAGTATTAGCAGTGGATAACACTGCAGCTCTTTGTTATAGACTTCCACCTTCTATGGGGTGGGAACAGGCCAAAGCACTAAATAACACCACAAACAGGACTTTGGCAGGTCTTTGTAGGTCCCATAGTCTTCATGAGCGCCCCAAGCTTTAGTGCCGTTTGTTAGCATCCTAACTTTGCCATGAGGTAAAGCTGATGTCATTAATTTTGCAGGTGTTTGCTTATTAGATATTGTATCAACTGCTAACTACTCCAAAAATCATTTTACAATAAAAATCACTTGCTTGAGAAACAATTTCATATATGAAAACAATAATATCAATCTCAAAGTTCGAAACCCTGTTGACCCAGCCATCCACCCTAGCCTCCTCCCTGCACTGAATTCTTTTCTGTTTTGCTAAGTAGCTGAGGAGAAATAAAGCACAGATAAAACGTCCAGGGGTTGGTCACTTGTTTTGAATGTTATCAGCCCATTGAATGCCTGTTATCAGTTGTTATCACTTCCACTGATATGCTAACAGGGGCCCTTATTCACCTCCCAGTTGGCTGAGTGGTACATTATCACTCCATTAAATGGTGGTAGTGGCATGGATCACATTTATAGTATATAATTATTTCCTGAAATGCTGACAAAAGTCCACATTTACCAGTGGTGGGTTTGGTAGTGGCATAGGTCACATGGTGGACTTTCACACTTGCAGCCATGGTTTGTGTAACAGGACTGTTAATTTGCATTTTTGTTTTAGTGCATTCTTTTTCAGTCACTGTTTGGATATTTGTTTAGTCAAAACTGCGGGTTAGGGTTAGGGTTAGGAAAAGATTATGGTCTGAATTAAGTTTATTAAACCAGGTCTACTGTTTAGTTTCAAGACCCATTACACCCTATTACATACCTTTACACACATCTATTCACACAACCACAACAGGTCGCCTATGTAATGTGGGTACTTTGTTTAGCAGTTATCAGAATGATTGAAGCAAGCATTCCTTCCTACTAGTAAGTGGAGTTTGCACAGTCTCATTCATAATTATTGAATTGCTGACAACCAACAAAACCCATTTAATGAGCTGATAACATTCAAAGTCAATGGGTTTGTCATGTAAATTATAAACTTAAGTTGTAAGCTGCCTATAACAACCGATGCTGCCATTGTTTTAGGAAGGAATGTTTTCAGATTTAATGGCTGTCCATTTCATGTTTGATTAAGTATTTCACCTAAAATAAAATGAGGTTGAATATCTATAAAAAATATTTGTTCTTTTTATAGAATTGAAAAGTTCAGCTACCAAGTATTAATAAGAGTTAATAGACAAAAGTGACATTGGTTTTTTTGTTTTTTTTTTACACTTTTATACTCTAGTACATGACCATGCTAAAGTATTGTTTGGCCTGTTTGTGCTGTTCATACAGTACTTAATCACATATAAAATGACCTAATTTATATGCAAAAAATGGGTCATTTTAGCCCACTGCTACGTGGTTGGTAGGCATCATGGTGGAATCATAATTCACAATTCAACTTTTGTGAATATAAATGAGATGTTATCATTGTGAAATTAAAAGGATACAGTGCTTTCATAAGGTGTTGTAAGTGCATAAATGCTAAAATTAAAAAAACAAAAAAAAAAAAAAAAAAAAAAACGTCAATTAGCCCATTGCTAGGTGGTTGCTATGCAACATGATGACATTATATTAACTGATATCAATAAAAACCTTCAGGAGCCTGAGATGTACCAATGTGCTAAGCTTGGCTGCCCAAACCCTGATGGTCTAGGAGGAGATTGCAGACAAACACAGACATTATTTGCATGCATTAGTAAGATAATAAAAAAAAAAAAATGTGACAAGTCCTTACTGTAGAACTAAAATTCTTTGTTGGTTAATAAATAAGTAAACTTATAGAATATGTTGTTTTCCCTATTATTTGGGGCATGTTTTATGAAAGGGCATAACAATTAGAGAAAAGATCCAGGCCAGTTCCTCAAACTGATATTTTTTGATGTTTTGCCATATTGGCCGATCGGTCAATAATAATACTAAAAAGGTAAAAGGTAAAAAATTACCGCTGGCATTTTTTACTTTAGCTTTTAAGTTTAGCTTTCACTCTAATAAACCATAAGATAACTAAGTTAAATACAACCAAGAATAAATAATTTACATTATTCTCGGGTCATGCACAAATGTACTTGTTTTCACATAGTCTTAAATGTAAAATTCTGTCCATAGTGATGGTACTCAGTAACCAAATGCAAAATAAACTTGTTTTATGTTTTCTGGTCATATGATCTAGTGACTTATGATGATAATGAAAAATGGGTAAATCTTAATAGACAGCATTTGTGTCCCTACTGACATTTTTTACTTTTTGCATGTTTGCCACCTGGTACCAGTGGGTAAGTGCTCACCCTGCAACCGGAGGGTCGCTGGTTCGAGTCCCTGTCTGAGCGCATGCTGTCATTGTGTCCCTGGGCAAGACACTTAACCCGCATTGCCCAAGTGTGAATGTGGGTGTGTGTTGGGTGGTGGTCGGAGGGGCCGTAGGCGTGAATTGGCAGCCACGCCTCTGTCAGACTGCCGCAGGGCAGCTGTGGCTACATTAGTAGCTTACCGCCACCAAGGTGTGAATGAATAGTGCACGAAATTTTAAAGCGTCTTTGAGTGCCTTGAAAAGCGCTATATAAGATTAATGCATTATTATTATTTGATACTTGAGTCAAAATTTTCTGTACATATACATTTATCAGTCACTGTCAGGAAGCTGTAACCCTTGCAAACATACACAAAATTGTGCGTCCTAAACCGTCTCTTCATACCATGCAGTTATGTGCTGTATGTTGACTCTCATGCAAGGCCTTTAACAGTACAAGCCTTGAAATATTCATCAATTGACACAGATTCAGTATTGCCATCTTGTTTGGTACTTTCACAAGTGCTGAACTCAAAGCCTTTGGAGGACAAATAGAACATACAAAACACTGCCAAGTGTTATAACACAGGCAGGAGTAACCTTAACTCTGGTTTCTCAATCACCTTCTTTGCTTTGGAGAGCTGCCAAATGTCATTCACCTGAAATGGGTGTAGAGATGAACTCAAAACAAGTGGCATGTGTTGGCTTTGTGGGTACAAGGATGAGAAGAAGGGGTTTGGGATCTCTGGGTTCTTTGGATCATTGTCCCACTCCAAACAGCCGTACTTCTCAGTCTTTTTCTGATTGAACTGACATAAACTTTAAAATGTAACATGCCAACTGAGGCCTGTAGACTCTGAGATACAGCTCTTGGGATTTTTGCAGTTTCTCTCAGCATAGCAAAGTCTGACCTTGGGGTGAATTTGATGAAAAAGAATGTTTTCCACTTGTAAAAAAAAAAAAAAATCTTTCTCATTGTAGAATGAGCTCCTTCAAACTGTTTGGAAATGGTCTTATAACCCCTCCCAGATTGATAGGCAGCAACAATTGCTTTGCTATGATCATCACCAAAACTTCTCCTCCTTGGCATTAGCATTAACACAGACCTGAATGCTGCAGACCAGGAACCTGCCAAAGATTTCTGCTTTTATAGAGGTTTTCACAGCTGCTGGTGATCAGTTAATCAAGTGCATTTGATTATCAGCACCTGGTTGCTTCTTACCCTCTTAATTCCTATGAAAGCAGTAAAGGTGTACCTAATTTTCCCACACTGCTTCTGCATTTTGGTTTAGTTTTTGTTAGATAAATATAATAATATGGGGCAATATTTCATGTGTTCTTGTTCATTTGAGGTTGTAATAACCTCATTTTAAGTTTAAGAAATCGGAGAAAAAGAAATTTCCCAAACGCTCATATGAAAACAACAAAACAGAAAAAAAAAACATCTAAACTGTGTGTTCATTTAGGCTCATGAAAAAGAAAAAGAAGCAAGCTTTACTGGGCCTATAAAAAGAAATAAAACAATATTAAGTCCTCGTCTGGAACTACAGATTAAAACATTTATTACAACCTGACTGGAGTTTTTTCCACATAAATAAGGCTATATAAAGTAGCATGGTTCAACAGAGCCAGCAGGGGTCTGTTCTGCTCAGTGAGTTGTTTGCTGCTTTTGTGCTGTTTGAATGTACCAGCACAGAAACACACGTGGACATGCCTGTGTGTGTGTGTGTGTGTGTGTGTGTGTGCGTGTGTGTTTCCTTTCTAGAAATCCATGGGACACTTTGAAAGGTAAGTCATCTTTTTCACCCGAAAAAAGGTTTGGACTCATTCTCCCAATGCTAGACAACGGTGTTTGTTTTTTAATTAAAAGATCAAAAACCCTCATTTGAACGTAAAATTCAGTAAAGGTTTGTGATTTATCAAATAACATTTTTTTTTATCTTAATGCAAAAAGAAGCTATAATTGCTTGATTAATTTAGTAAAAGATCAGTATATACCTCAGAAACATTAGTGGACTTCTGTCTCTATAAAGTAGAAACAAATTAAAATAGTCGAGTAAAGCTGTGTACAAGCACAAATACCATTATTTTGAAATGAAAAATATATCTCATATTTCCATTTACAGTCTTGGGTGTATTATGTGTGACTGGATTAAAAAACAGTTCAAGGGGAACTACAGTGATATTGATCTGGTTACTGCATGACAATCACTGAAAACAACTTCTGTGGCCAGCAGTGGAAAGTTTTTAGTTACATTTACTCATTTATTCCTCTTACGTAAAATTTTGAGGTGCTTTCCTTTTTCACTTTTGAATTGAGGGAAATTTTGTCCTTTTAACGTCATTAAATTTACCTGATACATGAGATTATTAATTACTTTGTAGATTCAAACTATTTGTATAAAATGTAACCAACTATACAGACTTCACTATAGATTAAGTTACCCAGCTGTGTACAAAGTAGTTAAATGAGTTGATTTGCTTGCTGTAACATTAAAGTAATGCATGTATTTTAATTTATCTGTACTCAGAGTCCACTGATAACACAGCATACACACTTCTAATAGTGTAGCGGCAACACTGCTGTCTTAGGAACAATAGGTCTGGGGTTTGAATCCTAACCAGGGCGTGCATCCAATAAGGGGCTAGGCTACCCAAGTCTACCTCATAACATGAGCGAGAGATATACGATTGACAGCTCCCACATTAACAAGGTCAGCATCAGGTGCTGCGTTCCTGTGGCCCACTTATTGCCAGGTCGGCTCATATTAAGGGCCAAGTATTTGGAACCTGCAAGTATTAAAATTATTAGTAGTAGTAGTACATTGTCAAAAACAAGATAAACCATTATCTTCATGAACAGAGCAAACAGTCTCCAAAGTAACATAATCTTAGACCATCTCAAACAAACAAGTTAAGCTTTGTAAACAATTGACAGTTACTGGAAGATCACAAAATTATGAGTAATTTGTTATTTATTTTTGGTGCGGTTGCCTGCACTATATATCAGAGGACCTAAACATTGCTGCTGATTTGGTTTCATCTTATGCTGAAATGACTTTCTGTAACCAACGTCACAACAGAGGGAGGAAAATATTTTTTCAGACAAAGTGGCTCCGGGGTAAATCAAAGCCCTGCTTCAGATATTTTGTGGTGTCAACAAGTTTACGTGACATTTTGTACATTTATCTTCTGACAGAGACCAAATACTAGACAAACAAATCCTTTTAGGAGCGGTAAAATACCGACCCAAGATGGCTGCTGTCAAATATGATCAAAGAGAAGTCACATGCATGCTACTGCACACATGCAACATACCTCGCATACTGAAAACTTTCCACTCCCTTTGGTGTTTGCAGTATTTAGTGATGTGGACTATAGTCACATAGTATGTATATAATGTAGAGAGCATCACGTGCTCGGCTTTCACCACTCATTCAACGCTTGTTTCTCATTGTACATGCAAAATTAGTTTGCCTCATTTAAATAAATGTTATTTAGAATTGTTTCAAAGGCAATTGTTTTTATTGCTTTTTTAGTATTTTTAGTTTAGTATATAAATTTTGTAGACAAAAAATAAAGCATATCATACTTTATAAGCTGGTCATATATTTACCTGCACAATCAGTAACCTGTTACTCGGGCCTCGAGGTGCACCCCTCTGGAAGTTACACAGGTAGGTACACAGGTGAGTAAAAGCACAGACTGAGAACTAATTAAGTGTAAGGTAACTGGTTGACATGCAGTTAATGTGCTGCCTTTTAGTCACTATTTGATACGTTTGATACTATTGTTCAATTTTTCCATCAGCTAAGCCAATAATACTCATTGGTAACTATAGCAATCAAGTAGATGTAGTGGAAGTAGTAGAGTGATAATAAAATAGAAGTAAAGAAAGTAAAGTATCTGTGGATTCTGATTTATTTCTTACTATTGTGACTCCATGGATCATGCTAACGTGGCACTCTCCACCTCTGTACAGACTGTGGGAAATGAAACAGTAGGAGAGCAGCATGTATTTTCAGCATCTGTTTTTGAGTTTGACAAAAAGTAAACACAGAAATTAGCTGCCCAGAGAGGCCATGTTATTAAATGCATTACAAATCTCCACCTAGAGCACTTTGCTGCCAGCATACTTTTGCCCATATGCTGATTTGTTTACTTGTAAAAATGTGACTTACAGTTTAGCGTGCATTTTTGCTGGAGTGGTTGCAACAAGCTGACTATTCAGTACATAAAATTATTAGTTGGTAGTTTTACTAGTTTCCATATGGAGAGCTACATGTTGCTGCAACCAGTTCTTTTTTCCAATTCATTCTGGGAAGGGTGACGTGCCATCTCCAGGACCCCAGTGTTTCGTATCGCGTGGGCCTACTCTTTGCAGCAAAGGTTCATCCCCTCAGTAGGCAGCAGAGCAGTGAATCAAGGCTCATCCGGGAGCCCCGGTCCCTTTTTAGCTTCGTACCTGCATGTACTCAGGTGTGAATAAACTGATTGACTGCGGAGACATCCTCAGGATCCATGCAGCTGCTAATTTGTGGCAGAAGTGACTCAGAGAGCAAAGATACCATAAAGCTGCAATTAAAAACATGATTGAAATAAACCTGAATTATCCTTTAAGCAAAATAGATAAAACTAACTTCTGCACAAGTATAACAGTCATCATCCTTTCTGTGCCACTCATGTCCAGGCTGTTCCGGTTCTAGTCTGTTCTATCTGGAGCCTGTGTTTGGCCACTGATTGCAGATGATAAACAGGTTGTATCCTAACCCCTCATTTATCCTCCACATGGTCATCATTCAGGTGTTCACTCACCTAAGATGTACTGTATGCCTCACAAATGAAACACAAACCAACTAGAGGAATCCCATACACACAAGAATTAGTCTTTCCAGCACAGTTTCTCCAGACTTCCACCTAAAACCGGATTGTACTGTGACCAGGCTACTGTGTTTACGGTTTCTCACATTTGGGGGGGGGGGGGGGGGGGGG
>JAVDPK010001239.1:0-23482 GCA_034780415.1 Cichlasoma orientale
TATATATTAGATGATAGGTTTTTTTTTATTAATGTGGCCCTGTGTATGATGGTTGCTAGGCAAGAATAGTTTTCATTATATGATCATATAATTCATTATATGATTGTATATATATGTAATGTGCTCTGAGGTCTTTTTGCAAAAGAGATCTTGATCTTTGTGGTGTCAGTGTCACGTCTTAGTGAGACTGCTTAGTGAGAATGTTCACATGGATTCGCTCAGAAAATTGATGGTTGAGATTATTTATTACATCACGAGAATATAATTAGAGTTTGGTCTCTCTCTTGTAGGTGTACTCCACTACACCAGCATTCCTGTAGGTGGAAACAGCAAGCAGCAATGCAGGTCAGCAGCAGCACTGACATGTCTGAGGAGAAGATGGGAAACTTTGCAGCTTAAATTTGGGATAGTGTGTTTTATATATAGTAGGAGAAGAGTGAAGCATGTTACGTGAGTATGACACAGAACAGCTTGAACTGCCTGCACGAACTGGCTTCATTTAAACTATCTGTTACATGATTTCATGGGTGTGTTCACCAGCATCTTAACTTGAGTAGAATTATATGTTACAATGATAAGTTCCCTTAAAATAAATCTTTTATGGACTCAAACAGTGAGGGGAGGGGTGTTCATTTGGAATGTGACACTTATAGAACCAGACAGTCTCAAAGTTAAATAAAATGTAAAGGTTCATGTTGAGTCTGTTTCTGTGACAGTCCGGAGACAGACCTGGCTGTTGGCTCTCAATCTCATCCTTCACTGGGAGGTATGTGACAGAAGACAGGGAAAGCAGACAGCCCTCTGAGGCAGGTCTCTGTGGTGTTCTTCTAGAAAGGTCACTTGTGCTTTCAGATAAATAAAACAACACCTGGCTCTTAGAGAAGCTGCCGGCTCCACGCCAATTCCTGCAGAAAGACAGGGGTCCCAGGTGCCAAGCACAGCAACCACTTTGAGCTGCCTGAGGCTGAACATTACACCTTTATCCTTAGGATGGGCTCAATACACATACACCTGACAACAGCTTTTTATATTTTCTCTCTAAGTGAAAACAAACAACAGAAAATGGCATTAAAATTACACAAGCAGAGTTCTTTCATGGGTGCAGAACATAAAAAAACACACCTCAGATATCAATACATGTGACTTAGTGGGTTTAACAGCCCCGTCATGATTGCTAAATATCAGTCAGATTGTATGAAAATAACAGTTACCAGACAAAGGCAGATGAAATCAGACTCATATGGTCATAAATGAGTTAAGCTTACACATTCTTGAGTAAAGACATGGGGTCCAGAGAGGGTGATACTTCTTTGTGCACCACAACTGGGGGTATTTTTGCACAGATACATTTCACACTTACACTTAAAAACATAAGACAGTCTTCTGAGAGCCATTGTCTTTTGGCTGAATAGCATATAAAACAATGAAAACACATTCAATATGGATGGAGGTTATGAAAATTTTCATCTTTGAAGAATGTTGAGTCACCATTACCAGCTTTTCACAAGTGGCCTCTCAGGAAGTTCTTTGTGGCATATCAAGATTTTATATCCACTAGACATTTGTAGATATTTATTATTGATACATCTTGGACAGTTCTCTAGTATTGTGGTAGTGTGACAAAATGCAGCAAAAGAGTTCCTAAATTAGTTATGAATCTGTGCACAAAGACAGGTTAACTGGTGATGAACAAGTTGTTTTTTTTTTTTTTCTTGTCTTGAATTTTGAAATTGTAAAACTTGCTGAAAGGGAAGGAGAGAAAAGGTCTAGAGTAAAAGAAGGCGAGCTGCTTATAGAAAGCATTGAGACACATCAATTCAATTCAGCTGGTCTGTCAACCTCGTCATTGGCACCGTCATGCATGTAGAGGCACCATTTCTTTGTTTGTAGTCATTCATCTGTACAAGTCAAAAGCAACCTTTTTTTTTTGGTGTTAAAAAGGGCAGTGGGTAGATATAAAGAAGCAAACAAACAAAAAATTATTTACTAGCAAAATTAATCAATCTGTGTGAATGAGAAGGGCGTCTTCATGTGTTTTTTAAAAATGTTTTTCAAAGCAATAAAATAATTAATATTGTTAGAAAAAGCTGTGCCTGCACATGTGAGACAGAACAGAACTACAGACATACAGACAGAAACTCACACACAGTTTTGGAAGAAATAGGGTCAAGTTGACACCAATGGTGACAAAGGAAAAAGCAAAATGAAACACTGTTAGTGAAATCTAACCACATGCCACTAGAATAGCTTTCATGCACATACAGTATTTATTTTAAAGGTTTCTAGAACTCTGCTGAAATGATGAAACACAGTTCCTCCTAATGACATTTCCTCATTTAAAGTTTTAAGATCTCAAACGTAGATACTCAAATGGGTTGAGACCTGGTGACAGCAAAGACCATGAGGTATGACAAAGAAAGATGATAAAAACAAAGGCCAACACGCCACAGGAATTGCCCAAGACCGGTCTTCAAATTTTAATTATAAAAATGACAAACTAAACACAACATTGGCCAGAAGGAAGAAAAACCGTTTCTCACACAGCCATCGTATTGACAAAATGAAATACAGCATGGTTTGGGAGAATTGTGACTGGTTAAGATTGTGAACAATGCAAGGACAGCAGCGGCTGGTCTATTTGCTTAATTTAAAGTACTGAAAACAGAATGTATGCACTGAAAGGACAAATTTGTAATAAATTTATTCTTTAATTTCCGCAGCGCACAAGTAATCAATCCTCATCTGCTCTATTGCTCCACCAACATTTTCTTTCTAACCACATGGAGACAAAGGCACACAAACATCCATACATCCTCTCTGATATGCTGGACTGGGTCCTCTTGTTGCTGCAAAGAAACAAACAAAGACACACACACACACACGCTGTTGTTTTGTCTTGCATCCTTGGCCCATATGCTCTTCCACTATTGCTACATCCTGCCACTGAGACTACACCTTGGAATTTAATAGTAATTTATTCTCCTGGCTTCAATATCTCTGGTATACGTCTTCAGGCGGTTAGCCAAGGCTGAGAGTCTTTGCTTGGCAGTTTCTAAGGCCTCAGGTATGGATAGCGTGTTGTCTTCTTAGCCACCCCTTTCTTCATCACACCGTTCTGCAGCTCTGATAGTTGGCTAACTTCCCTTTGTGCTCCCTTGATCTTTGCCTCTAGTCTTCTTCTCCATGGAGGGTACTGCTCCTTGTGGCTGTTGGTCATCATATAGCCAATCACCTGAAGGATCGCTGTTGCTGTGATATAGATCAGGGGGCCTATGCAGAACAGACTGCAGTAGGGATTGTCCGTAATGCTGCATTCACATCTTCTAGTAGACATTCAGAAGGTACTTCACGTAGTCTTGGTAACTGGCTGTGGAGGGTCCAGGTTTCCAGCTTAAGCCACTGTATTCTGTTTCAAGTCAGCTGCTCTTGCATTCTCAGCTGTTCTTGGGGTTTGGTATCCAATCTTGGACTGTAAGGATGGTGAAATCTCCCCCCTGACCTGATGTCCTGGCTCCCCCTTGCCATCATCAATCTCTAGTCTATGTTATAGAAAGTGAAGACTTAACTGTATTCGCTGAAAACCCTTCCTGTCTAATAATTTCTTAATAATATTTACTTTAATGGATCACACAACAATGGGGAATAAAATGTTTTACAGTAGAGTTCTTTCTGAAAGTGCTGCAAGTAAGTTTAAGGATATATTTCTTCCATTATTATGCTCTTCAATGCTCTTTCAGGCCCCTCTTCTGTGGAACCAGCTTCCAGTTTGGATTTGGGAGATAGACACCTTCTCTGTTTTTAGATTAAGCTTAAAGCTTCCTCGTGGAAACTTTATGTTAGGTAATTGTCATTCAAAATCATTTGTTTTATTAGTTGGTAATAAAACAACAGGATATACATCCTGTTATATCTAACAGGTTTGTTAGATATAATGTTATGATAACCACTTAATCATATGCAGTGCCATTCAAAAGTGGGTGAGTGTAACTGTACATATAATTCTTAACAATAATTTTGAAACATGTCTGTTTAATGGTTTAATTACATTTGTTCTCTCTTTGTTTAGAATAATTAATTTTGATTACATGTCATTTCTGTGGTGTCTTACAATATTTTATTTGTGATTCTTTTTCTTTGAAATCCTTTTCATGATGAAAAACTGATTATCTGGTTCACCATTATAATGAAGGATCCAGGAGTGGAGTTAAAAAAAATAAACACACAAAAATCTAATAAAAATAACTGTATTTTCATTTTAGTTGTGGGTCTTGTTTACACTCTTTTTATGGAAATGCCAAAGATCACCTGGATTTGTATTTAATTTTAAGATTAAAAAAAAAAGTTTAAAAGTTTATTAAAGCTATATCTTTGTGTATTTGGCGGTGACGGGAGCTGCCCGGATTTTGAGAATTATGCTGTAACCTGTTGCCTTGCAACCATGTAAGGTGTTTCCAGTCATGCAGTGCAGTCTTGAACTTGTATCCAAAGGAGGTGCATGTGAGAATGGAAATCTCCTCCATAGTCTGATCGGAAATGACCTCCCAGCTTCCTGCTGCAAAGTCTGGATGTCCTATGGTGTACATGTAAAAGGCGGCAGCATGCTAAAGCAAACATATTTACTCCTGGAACATTTCCAGGAGTGAGAATCATCTGAAGGGGACGATTTTTTTGTTATGTCTTACATGTAAGAAAATAATAATTTTAAGGTCTCTTGACCTCACTCTGCCAACATTTTCTGGAGTTTATGTAAGAAAACAACTTTAGATAGGTACATATTTCAGAAGACTGCCACTAACATCGGCTATGTTGGTTAACCTTCAGGGCTTTATGACAGTAGATGTGAAGGAGAAGAATCTGCTTTTTGATTTGTCAGCTTGAACAGCCCCTGAACTTTTGCTCTACATGGTTTATCATAGTATAAACTGTGCACTGACCTGGCAGTTTATTAGATGCACTGAGCTACAGCCAGCACAACCTGTCTTCAATAAATCCTACCTTCATGGGGCACCTAGTGAGGTGTTGATTTAACCATGTGATCAAGTCTTTGGAAGCTTTTGACCAATCTGCTGGACAGTTTGTTTCTGTAATTGCTTAAATTCATGCATGTAACAAACAGCAGACTATTTCAATAAACACACAGATGCAAAGGCATTAAAATGCACATGCAGGCCAACCACTTTGAATATGGGAGTGTGTTTTGTGTCAGCAATTTGCCACATGTGATCTTAATCAGGCAATTTAACCATCTGGATGACATAATACAAAACATGATCACCATCTTGCATTAGCTTTAACCACAGAACAAGAGGCTGCTTTGAGTCACTTTGAGTCAGATGACCCGAGAGATGCAGGGATACTTGAGTGGTTAAAAGCTCTAAGACACAAGAAGCCAGAAGCTTTGATTTCCTTAAAAACCACACAGTAAGATCTTAAAATAAATTCCTGAAATGCAGTGAAAGCAACTTATGAAAAGGAACCAAACAGAAAGATATGGAGAAGATATAATCCTTTTTTTTTCTTTTTTTTTTTAATCGTGCAGACTAGAGGAATAGGCGTTCTCCTACCCAGAAGGGAGTTATAGCAATAAATGCAGTTTGTGGAAACTGGACAGATTGATATGCTAAATAATACCATGACAGAGTTAATAAACTGTCTCAAAATTCTTAGTTAGAGATTAGTAACAGGCACAAACCTGGCCATGGTGATGAGCGTTAGGAAGATTTTCATTCTTGGCTATCAAATGGCCCACCCCCCTAATTTTCTTCAGAAACTATAATATGTATACTTTTTTATTTATTTATTTTTTACATCTGCTGATGGTAAGTATAGGCACACAATTACATCTGTTACATGTGAATTGCCTCTGGTTGAATGTTGGACACTAAATAAAATGTATGGTCTGCTAAGGTATTAGGGTGAGCGGGATATTTTCTAAACATCTAGGGTTGCTTATTGATTGGATAGTACACTTCTTTTTTTATTATTATAATGAATGGATGTATTTATTTAAGGAATCACAATTACCTTTTGTCCTACCGGGAGTAGGCCCCTGGGCAGACCCAGGATACGCTGGAGAGATTACATCTCTTGGCTGGCTTGGGAACACCTCGGGGTCCCCCCGGATGAGCTGGTGGAGGTGGCTGGGGAGAGGGAGGCATGGGCTTCTCTGCTTAGGCTGCTGCCCCCGCAACCCGACTGGATGGACTGACGATTACCTTTTGACCTTAATGTATATGAGTTATTCTTTTTATTAGTTAAAAGTTGCACAAAAATAAACATTATTAGAACAGCTACATTTTCATGACTTTCAAATTCTCACATAGTGGTTATCCATTTAATGCATTCATTGAAAGCAATAAATGGATAATGGACACACTGGATAGTGGTCCATTCAACAGTTCTAATAACAGATGATGATTTATGCTCCTTCTTGTGCCAAGAATGTCAAAATACATCATACATAACTCCCAATTCCCTCAACCCATAATATGTTACGATACTGTTATTCTAGCCGAGTGCTGGAAAAAAAAGGAGACAGACTCAGCAGCAGAAAGCGAAACAGAGGAAACAGTAATAGGTATGTCAATAAGGCCATAGAGTGAGCTGGTTCACTTGGGATCCAACTAGCTCTGGTTCTGAAGAACACCTTCAGCCGATTGTGGAAAACAGCACTTTCGAAGAAGCTATTCTTTATGATGATGCATTTGCGACTCGTGCAAGGCTTATATTTGGGCTGGCGAAGGCTAACACTAACACAAGCAGTGTAATTGGAAAGGTTATATTTTAATTTGTTTGCTTTGATCGATAGTATAAACAGAATGCCTCTTGCACTGTGCAGTGGTTTCTGAGGAGAAAAATAACTGGGGCTGAAATGATCGCACCCTGTGGTTTATTAAAACATACTGTATCACTGAAGAACTTCACATCATAAATAATGCTGCTGAATTTTAACAATATGCTCCATTTGCCATTGCCTTCCAGGCTTCATGAATAGCAGGATCCAGCTTGGGGCCTTGGCCCATGCTGAAAACACAAGCTTTAATATAATAATTCACAGTGAACTTAACAGAGACCTACAATGCAAAGGGAAACTGACTGTTCCCCAAGTTACATAAGCTTCTGTAACAGGCCACATATATTATAAATCCTCCTAACATAAACAAGTCTAGTTTATCCTAATCATGCTGTACTCTCATTAATATGTAGGACCTTGCTGATGGATTTGAAAGTTTGATTGATGCGGATTATGGCTAGACAGATTAAACTAGCATGCACCTTTGAACAAAACACAGTTGTAGCAGTGTCTATTCAGAGACAAAAATTACTGTTTAAAAAAACAACATAAAACCTGCCCTTGAGTCTAACCCAGCTAGGAATTATGTTACTATTAAACATTATTAACAAATGACATTAGCTAGAAGAGTTTTGGAACTCAGTTATTGAG
This sequence comes from Cichlasoma orientale, assembly GCA_034780415.1. Classification (NCBI taxonomy): domain Eukaryota; kingdom Metazoa; phylum Chordata; class Actinopteri; order Cichliformes; family Cichlidae; genus Cichlasoma; species Cichlasoma orientale. Next base: position 7,445 of record JAVDPK010001239.1, read on the forward strand.
TCTGCAGAGTGTTGGCAACTTTTACACATTCTGCAATACTGCTCTGTAACTTTACCTGGTTTGCCACTGAGTTGCTGTGATTCCTAAATTGTTCTACTCTGCAATAATGCCACTTAGGGTTGATCATAGAATATCTAGAAGGGAAGAAATTTCACTAATTCGTTGTGAGTGTGGTATCCTATTACAGTACCATGCTTGAATTCATGCTCTTTAGAATGACCCATTCTTTCACAAATATTTGTAACAGCAGACTGTATGGCTGTGTGCTTGATACACCTGTGGCAATGGAACTGAAAAGACCTTAATTCAAGGATTAAGGGGGGTGTCCCAATACACAAATCCATATACTGTTGTAGACAACATTACTACCTTTAATTGCAAACATTTACTTGGCATCAGCTTTTAATGGCAGCTAGTAAAGCACAAACATTTCTTAAATATGTAATACTCATTTTAATTCACATTTCACAAACTTAGAGACATAAATCCAGCAGTACTGGAATTCCAAAACAGAATAAAAAAGTTTAAATTAAGCAAAGAAGGCCACAGACTGATTTCTTCTCAGAGCTGAATTATGAGAAATTCAGTAAGCTGTCAATAAAAGATGCAGCTTGGAGGTCAAGGTTAAGGATTTCTTTTCAGGGGTGACATCAGCGATCGTGTAACATTATGATCCCTGTGGTAGACAGAGCCAACGCAAAGATAAAGTGTTTGTGCCCTGGCTTCACTCTCTCACTGAAGTGAAGTTATTTTGTAACAGCAAGTTTTAAAGGAGCCCCAGTGGAGCAGTGGCAGATCTCCCAGAGCTTCTGCATGGTTGATATAGGGCCAGGCTATTTGCTCTGACACATCCTTATTAAAATCTAGTGTGTTTGTCCTTATTCTCCCACCCCTCATCTCATCTCTCCTCTTTCTTTTTTTCCTCCCCCCTCTATTCTCTCACTCCGCCTCAACTATAAGGGGGGGAATGGGGGGGGGGGTGTGGAGGACTAAGAGGACATAAATTCACTGAGCTGCTCCAGGCAAGGTCTTCATCAGTAGCTCATTTCTCATCATTTTACGTAAAGTCAGCAGAATGCCTGTATAATTACACCAGGTTTTAGTGAATACATCTCAAGCAAACCTGTGGCCACTCTCTATTGTTAAGTTATTTTGCACAATAAGGGCTTTAGAAAAAAAGAAAGAAAAAAATCACTAAGTTGATCCGTGGCAGAGGAATTGCAGCTGTGAACTGGAGGGGGAAGAAAAAGTGTCTTCATTGCATTAAACATGAAATGGTGCCATTATGTAAAGTTGTAATAAATTATGAAAGTGGCATACATTTACTGTGTAAAACACACTTTAAATACTGCATAGGCACCAAGACACAGGCATTTATGAACCTGTCTGGACTAAATCTTTGCTTTTAATTCGATATATACCTTCTTAAGCTACTTTTGGTACTGATAAATAGTAAATTAAATAAAAATGTATACATCAGAGGTTTTCCCTCTGGAGCTGATGACTTTGCAACTGCCCTTTGTCCTTGTTTCATTAGTAATTAGGCAGCCACTGAAATATTAATTTGGTATTTTTAATCAGTTGTCGTCAGACTCGGGTTATGGTGCTCTGTCAAAAAGGTCAACTCAATTGAACAAATACTAATAGTGACCAACACCGTGGTTAGATATGTTTGCCTGAATCAGCCCTCGCTCCGAAGCACAAGCGCGTGAGTGTATGTGTGTGTGTGTGTGTGTGTGCTCAAGTGTGACTTTGCAGTGATTAATGTCTTGCGTCCTCACTCTGTGAGAGGGAGATAATACAGAAGGCTGTGGCCTTCATGTTCTTGGTTTGTGTTAATGCCTGCACCTATCAGGAGATTTCAAAAGCCCTAAAGAATCGCATTTGCAAGAATGGGTATACAGACACACTGTGGTGAGCAAGAGCAAGAAAATGAAAAATGAACTTAGGTCTTATGTACAAATAAAACTTAAAAAAAAAAAAGCATTATGACATTTATCCACTCATCCTACTGTGTTGTGTCTTTGGAGATTTAAAATTGCATTTGACAGCTTATATGCAGAAAGCATCCAAGTCTATCTACACTTACAGTAAAATGTAATATTATTGATTATGTAGTTAGTATCATTTAAGTATTTTTCATACAAATATATCTTTATATCACACCAAGAATGTAAAAATGTGTGTGGCAAAAACTGGAAAGTCCTCTTTTCATTATGGTTACACTTCATGTTTTTCATAGGCACTCCTGCTGAAAACTTTATTCCCCTTCTAGGGATAATAAATGCCAACGTGACTCATGATCTTAAATTTCTAGACGAGTTACATTTTTGTTATGGATGAATTATTAAATTATATCTCTGCAGACAGTATGTATTTCATGCACTGTAGTCAAGTGTATTTCCCTAATGTTATTCTTCCACCCATCCATTTTCCTAACCACTCATCAAACTTAGGGTCACAGAGGGGTTGGACCTATCTCAACTGACATACGGTGAAAGCTGGAGTGCACCCTGGACAGGTCACAGTTTATCACAGGACTAATACAGAGACACATACTCTCACATCCATACCTAATGCCAGATTAGAATTACTCACGCCTAGCAAGCATAACTGTGCTCCTGTGAAGCCATTACCATTACACACAAAAAAGGTTGGATTTCGACTGCAAGAGAAACTCGTCCTCATTTTAAAAATTTTCCCACAGCGCAGATTCTCAGCAAAAGCAATGTCAAGACCAGTCTGGTTCAAGAAGTGGCCATGTTTGTTTGTTTGTGGGGTTGTTTGTTTGTTTTGTTTTGGTTTTGTTGTTTGTTTGTTTTTCCTGGGTATGAATTCCTTAGCAGTTGCACCTACTGAAAACAAACATTTCTGCTTGCCAGACAAATGTGCAGGAGAAATAAATAAATAAATAAAAATAACACTCACTGTACAATACACAGCAAAACAATGCACAGCAACACAAAGAACACCTCCACATCCCCAGAGGAGTAGGAGAGAAGGAAATAAAATTTTATCGGAGAGCAAACCTCTCTATATTTCCACCACCATTGACTCAAGTAATCTACAGCTGGCTACTGTGATAAAGAGGGCTTTTAGAAGTAATGTACATGTGGGGACATATGACAATTTCATCCCTATAAATAACACTTTAACAAATACTGAAAATTAGTCTAAAATTTACCGTGAACAATTAAAAAAAAAACACATAAAAACAAATATTGTAGAAGTGGGTTTACATACAGTATAAACTGGCATGTCTCTCCAAGCATCATGTATTCATAAGGATACACAGAACCAAATGAGATACAAGTAGAAGGAAAGAAAGAAAGAAGAGCAAAAGATTCTACTAATCCAAATCAATATACTGTATTTATCTCAAAGTCAAACAGGGAGACCTCAAACATATTCTGACTTCACAGGAAAACATTCTTGAGCACTTGGGCAAGGTGGTGTCTCCAGTCTTTGGAAGTAGACAAAAAAATAACAGCAACAGAGAAACTGAAGTGAAAGAAAAACAGTGAGAGAGGAGAGAATATAGGAAGGAGATGAAACAAAGAAGTCAAAATTGAACAAAAAGAAGGGAAAAAAAGGTAGATGATTGAAAAGTGAAGACAAAGAAGAACAAAAGATCCCAAAGTTAGAAAGTTATGAACTGGAATTGTTTCCCAGTTCAGAAGAAACAGAAGACGATGGCAGGATGTTTTCAGTGGGAAAATGAAACTCCCTCAGGCTCCAGTCTCAGATGTAACCTCGGTTTAAGGTGTTGCAATGTAGAAAAGTGCATTTGAAAATATTCTGTTGTGGGAGAATGTGTTCCTGCAAAACTGAACTAGCAGAGAACACAGTGAAATTTTAATTCATTTAGTTTGGATGCAACGCTAACTGAAAGAGATTTGATCATAGTGTAGAATAAATATTGTAATAAATTACAAACGGCATTTTACAGACTTTTTTTTCCTACTACATTTAATTCTGTTCAATCAATGAAATATAAACTGCATCTATCCTGTATAAGTTTTTTCTACACTGAAATTTTTTCGCTACATTGAAGACTAGTGAACACAGCCAGACAGATGTTTAGACATTTCAGACACTACTTGGATGTACGGCTGTCACATGCTATGTCTAATTACCTCTGTTGCTTAAACAAACCATCTGCACCATATTTAAGGCCATCAACACCACAGCATTACTGCTTTTGGTTCTACATTTTTTGTAACTAACTTATGTCTCCATAACACTAAAATAACAAGCTATAACTTGTTTACACATAACTTCATGTACAAAATGTTTTGACTACTCTGCTAGCTTTGTGGAGATTGCCGCTATATAGTAATTGTGCAACTTATGTTATTCTTTACTCGGTTCATTGTAAATTACCACTGTGCATGTAAAGCACTCGCTCATATTAAATTAACCATTTGCTGTTAAAGACACAATAGGTCTTATTGCCCTTATTGTTGTAGCTCACATGATACACAGTCATGTGAAAGTCCCATGAAACTTAAGCCCACCCTGTGACTGAATAGCTTGCACCACCGCCTTTAGCAGCAATAACCACAAGTAATTTTTTTCTGTATGACTTTATCAGTCTCTTACATCATTATGGAGGAATTCTGGCCCACTCTCCTTTGGTCCATTCACCTTTGCTTTATTTCATTGAGGTTTGCAGGCGTTCATTTATGCACAGCTCTCTTGAGGTTCTGGCACAGCATTTCAGCCCATTACAACACCCCGATTCCTTTCTTTCTTCGCCAACCAAGTATGGTTGGGATCATTGTTCCATTCCATGACCTGATTTCTGTCAAGCTTAGCTGTTTGACAGATGGCTTGACATTTGGCTCTAGCATACAGAGTTCACGTTAAACTCGGCGCCTGCAAGATGCCCAGGTCCTGTGGCAGCAAAGCAAGCCCAAATCATTGTCCTTCCACCTCCGTGCTTAATAGACACTAAGAGGTGTTCGTGGTGATATACTGGGGGTTGGGTTTGTTTGTTTGTTTTTTACCAAATGTGGCATTGTGCAATTCTGCAAGCCTAAGTCATGCTGCCATGTTCTTTTTAGAGAGAAGAGTCTTTCTCCTGACAACCATTTCAAATAAGCCATACTTATTTAGTCTACTGCAGTGGACTTTAACATTTAACGTGCTGAGGTTTGAAGTCTGTACATAACTGAGGTCTGTAGAATCTAAGATGTTGCTCATGGTTTTATTGCAATTTCTCTGAGCATTGTACAGCCTGACCTTGGGGTGAATTTGGAGGACCAGCAAACTGTAAAAAATGTCTGCTTTTATAGAGGTGGTCACATTTGCTGATGATCGTATGGAATATCTATCAAAGTAACAAGGCTGCTTGGCTTTTCACAGGATTGCATAGAGTCCTACTCATATTTAGTCAATGAGAAAGATTAGAATGGATTTATTAGAAAGGAGTTCACATTTATATTTTCATATGCACTCTGCAACACTCCTCATTTTTCATTCAAACATACAGCTCTGCAGAGATGACAAGGAAATTAATGATAAAACAAAGAAAAAAGACAAAAAAGCTTGCCAACTGGATTTTGGTAGTGGAACTCGTGGTTATGGATATACGCTAGTGTGTAGGAGTGGTCTGAGGAACTGACAGCATTGCAAGATCTTTATAAGAATAATTTAAAAAAAGACAACCTTGTTATGTTGCAGTGAGTGGAGGGAAGCATGAGTCAGAGCAGCTGCATACATCAGGCTCCAGTCCCTGCAGAACACATTATTAAAAAAAAAGAAACTCCGAAGCATGTGCAGTATGCTGCCATTCCACTCATATCACTGAAAGACATAAATACAATGTGTTACTGTTAAATTGTAAAGTGAATGCAGCAAGGCCGAAAGACTTCTTCTACTCAGTCAACTGGTCAGTGACACAGCGCTCACGTTAACACATACTGCAAATAGTGAAGGTGAAAACCTAAAGATTAAGCAAAAAAAACTGTGTTTTCTACCTTGAAATGGACATTGTTACCACTCTATTTGACTGCATATGAACTCACTTGTAGAATGCTGGCATAGACAAAGTTGGAATTAAGAACATGATTGGAGTCTTTGGCAGGTGACCTTGCTCAGTGTTTGATGTGTGCAGCAGCAGAAATGCAAGAAAACCACTGAGTGGGCAAGGCCGTGCTAGTTTTAAAAGAGCGTGTCAGATAAACTCAAAGTGAATGCCTAAGTACATGTGAACAACTTTTATCTTTGCAAACAGAATACCAGAATAATTAGAAAGCATCTACTACAGCTGGCATGGAAGAACACTAATCAGGCGCTTGAGCAGAGATGACAGAAAAAGCCTTTTCTCTTATTACCAATAGCAGTAATGAATCTATTATAGTGCCAGGGTGTAATTTAGTAACACTTAATAATTTGCCATCTGTAATCATTACCATTTGTTTGAAAAGGGATTAAATCACTTAAGTTTGGGTACATTAACGTGGCACCTGATTAGGATCGAGTGATCTATTTCAGATTTAAATTTGGAAAATGCAGCATTTTGGCGGTTTCCGTGACATGCGGTACAATAGCAGGGGACAAAAGGCAAAACTGTGTAAGAGGTAGGATATAGCTGTATTGAAAAAAAGGCCAGGGAGGGAAGAATAAGGGACAGAAAACCCAGGGAGAATCTGTTTTGGAAGATGCTAATAGAATCTTACAATGTGAATGAGTGGAGGGGACAGTAACCAAATGAAAATTCTGCATTGATCCTGACACACAAAGGCCTTGTGGGACAAAAGAAAGAGGGACAAATATAACATGCAACAAAAAGGAGGAAATTAAAAAGTCATTCTCACAGGGTTGTGAAAGGCGAGGTTTATAAGCCCTTGTCACATACTCCCAATAGGCATAACCCCATTTTCATATACAACTAATTTAATCAAGGTGACTTCTCCTTCCTGCCTCTCCCAGGATAAAGACTGGAGTTTGTTGCTCCCTTGTGCCCACAAGCCAACATATGCTAAGATTTCTGTCTGTGGTTCACTCTCCATAAAAACTCAGTGTGGCATAATCTGTACTGAGGACCGCACTCCCCTCTTTTGTTCTCCTGAAAAACCTTGTTTTCATGACGGCCTAGAAACTTTTCCCCATGCCACGTTCATTATCATTTGAGAGTGAGAAAATGGGTTTTTATATAGTCTGAACATACAGCAATTAATGTTAAATATAACCATTAAATCAGAACATTTTTTCACAAGTATTTCTTATTAACTAAACAAAAAGGAATATAAAGGGGGGGGAACATTTGCAGTGTCATTACTTATGTTTGGCTATTTGAATTGTTTTCTATTTTCAATATCATACTATTGGAAAATATGTCTACATATATAGAAAATCAACTTCTCTTTTTCCTTGTAGATTCTTTTACTTTAATAATCAATACCATGTATAAATCATCTGTCTTCATCACTCTTCATATTTTCATGTTGCTGCGTTCCTGTTCAGATCTTCAAAGACCTATTTTAAGACACAAATTAGCTGTGACAGAGTCAACCATGTGACAGAGAGGAAAGGGAGCAAAAATAAAATCAAAGTCTGCTGTGTCAGAGGATGGCGTACTGGGGTTTGTGGTCTTGTACAATTGGCTTGGTAAACAGCTGCTTCTCACACATCAAAGAGCCAATCGCACAAGGGTAAAGAATGTTTGAAAGAAGGGCAAAGATCTATCTCTTTATCCTGACTTAACCTGACAATCCATGGAAAAGAATGCAGATCTAACAGATTGATAACCCACCAACCAGTGTTCTTTTATATGATAAATATGAGTGGATATTGACGTATGGTCTGCAGCTGAAGTAGAAATTAAAATGGATTCCTGGATGTACCAGTGCGACTCCTAAAACCAAGACATGCGGGATTGTGATTCATGAAGCAGATTACTGAGGCCAAGGACATAACCTGATTGATTATTAGATGGTTGCCTAATTGATTCACGTGGTCATTTAAATTTTATATATATATATATTTTTTTCTTTTTTTCACGCCAGCAGCTTGTTTCCAAAGTAGTGGAAAAAGCTTTGTCTCATAGTTGCCATAGACACCCAGTGCATTGGTTTTGACAATGACATTGAGATCATATTAATAGCAATACTTGCATATGAAATTAACATAGTGAAAATTAATTATTTACTGCTTGCTTAGGAGTAAATTCATGTGTTTTTTTTTTATTTTTCAATAAGATCATCATCTCACACACGCACACATATTTCATGGCCCCCTTTTAAAATGTTGAAAAGGTTACCAACAGAATGATTGTGCATCCCTTCGACACCCTCACGTTTTACCTAAAGAGTAATAGTGAGTACTGCGTACAGTACTTTATTTTGTCCATTTGGGAACCACAGAGGTCACTTCTGTCCCAATAATTACAGAGGTATGTTTGCACATTTTTTGCCCAATCCCAACACAATTTACGTGTTCATTTAGGTAATTCCATATTTCAGATTTGAGCTTAAAGATATATCTCTGTATCTGTGTATCTACAGATATCCTTTATGTGGGTGTTTATACGCTGAGTCTCAGTCTTCTTACAAATTTTCAACCCATTCTTATAATCATCGCTCATTTCTTTGTGACACTTTGTCAGATACCATAGACAGCAAGTCAGGAAGATAGGCTGACACAGAGATTAGATAAAATGAATAAATTATGTGCACGAAATCATAGGCATGCAAGTCTTTTAGTCTTTGTACTTCCTCCCAGGGGAAGGTGGAGATGAGTGCAAGATTTGAAATTTCAGGCCTCTAACGCTCTGATGCAGTTTCACCTCAGGGGACCTTATTAGTCAATGGGTCACTGCACACTGCACCCCTAACAGAACAGACTCCTGTGCCCATGCCAGAACTTGTCTTGATTAATTATCAACAGAGGCCATATCCAGCTGCCACAGGCGAGAACAGAGCCACAGTGAAAGAAAGAGAACATAACTACCTCTAATAGTACCACTAATGCTGCTGCTACTTCTACTCCTATTTGTGTGCCATCTCTCAAAGCCAATGATACAAGCTGATTTGCTTAAAATGAATAATGACGAATAGTGAAACAAAATGCCAAAGTAGCTACTCAAAATTGTTTAAAGCAATTTAGTCTAATTAACAGTGTTTTTCCAATGAAATGTGTTATGTGGAATTAAATGCCCTTTTTTGTTTCACTTCCTTAAAAGCCTGTTGCCATTTTACAAAAACAGAAATGAGAAATTCCCTAAAAAGGGTATGAGAATAGGGGTATACCGATGAAAGTAGGGCCCAGCCCTACACGTCTCACCCCGAATGTGCTTTAAAATCTGAGACAGACCATAACATTTTGTTTTTGTCTAAACATAAGTTTCAACCCAATACTGATGTCCAGCTCCATATTTTTTCTGATCAAACAGGTCTTGAAGGTCTAGTGTTTGTTTCTCTCTGTCAGATTGAGCCCTACTGATCCCTCGGCTTGAGCAGTAAACACCATCCATATTCCAATGGCAGAGGCTCTACATTCAGGTTGCGCACTTGAGAAACAAGTATCAGCTCTTGTAAGAGATTGATCAGCCTCCCCCATGTGAGCACCAGGAGGTCCCTGTCAGTTCTATTCAGAAATTTGTATCCCCAGGTGGAGCAGCTGACCCAGCTTGACTTCCCCCATGCTGCACGTTGCACTTTCAGATTTCTTCAAGCGCTTCTTCTAAAGGAGTTTTCACGCATACAGTGCAGCCGTACATTTTTCTAAAAAAACCCCAAAAAACATCACCTGTTGCTGGCGCAAATGTCTGATTACATTAAAATGCCTTTAAACAGGCAGCTCCATCTAAGTCCATGTGATTGCGCTGATTTTGTTTTTCGTTTTTCCAGTTACCCTTACCACTAGTGAGAATGTGTCTGACGAACTATTTCCTTCATGTGATAAATTTTAGAAAATATAACTTTGAAAAATATAAACCTGGTTTTCTCAACATTACCCAAAGCGTGAAAACGGTGTGCCTGCTTCTTCAAAAGAAGCAGCCTTTGCTTTCCCTCTATATGATTAATAATAAGCTTAGAAGACTAAATTGCCAGCAATATCAGGGTGATTTATTTTTTATTTTTTTATGTATAACCAATCTGAGAATTTTTTTCTTACTGTCTTACACAACAGGGGGGAAAGAAAGTTCAATTTAATCTGTGGAAAACAAATGAATCTTCAAACAAGCACTAATAACAATGCCCGCTGATGTTTCATTTGTGTCCCCAGACCAGCTCACTTAATTATGATTTCTCTAAATCCAGCAGGTTTTCTGACATGAGGTATCTGGGAGTCGGTCATAAACAGACCTTCAGATTTTCTCTCACAGTCAAAGTAATTTTGAAGGTGGGGAGTCCATCATTAAGTTTTTGAGTAACCCGAAGGAAAGATGGGCATCTCAGCAGCATTTCAGCAGATAATGCTGGCTAGATTGAAGCCATTCTTCAGTAAAAGGCACATGACAGCCCAGTTGGAGCTTCACAAATGGCATTTAAAGAACTCTGAAAGGATGAGAAAAAAAAGTCTTTGGTTTGATGAGACAAAAAATGAACTATTTGCAAAAAACTCTAAACCTGCATGCCTGGCAAACACCAGAAACTGGTCACCTTCAGGCTAAAACTAGCCTTCAGGGTGAAGCATAGAACATCTAGAAAATTAAGCTATCCTGTAAGGTGTTAGTAAGGTGTTGCTACCAAAGAGACTTACACAAAGTAGTGAATTAAGGGTCTTTTAACCTGTGAAATTCCAAAAAAAAAAAAAGAGCCTCCTAGAGAGGCAGATTTTCTCAGAAGTAAATATGAGTAGTGGCCCAATATGCCAAAAGCTTGTAGAACAATTTCAGAATAATGTTCCTCTGCATAAAATTGTGAGAAATTTAAATATGTCATTACAGTACATAATGTCATGAAAAGATACAGAGAATCTGGAGAAATCTCTGTTTGCAAGGGACAAGACCAAAAATCAATATTGGATGTCCATGATCTGTGGGCCCTCAGACAGCCCTCAGACAGCCCTCAAAAAACAAACAGACATGAATTAACTGCATGGACTCAAGACCACTTCCAGAAACCATTGCCACTGAACAGAGTTCACTGTGCCATCTAGAAAATTATGGGTTAAATCTCTGTCATACAATGAAGATGCTACATGTGAACATGATCCCGGAACACCACCATCTTCTCTGGGACAAAGCTTATTTAAAATGAACTGAGGTAAAGCAAAAAAGAAAAAAAAAAACAGTTCTGTGGTACTAGTGCCTATGGAATTGTCAATTTGCACTTGAAAGACACAATCAATGCTGAAAGGTATATCCAGGTTTTAGAACAACATTATGCTCCCATCCAGATGACGTCTTTTTCAGGGAAGGCCTTGGTATACTTCAGCAAGACAGTGATAAACTGCATACGACATCTATTACAACAGCGTGGCTTTGTAGGAGAAGAGTCTGTGTGTTGAACTGGCCTGCACACAGTCCAGACCTTTCACTAATTGAAAACTCTGAGCACATTTATATAAGACAAGAATGAGACACCATTCCTCTCCCAAATGTCCAACAGCTGGTCTCCTCAGTTCCTAAATGGACTGTTGTTAAAAGAAGAGGGGATGCTGCACAATGGTAAACATGACCATGTTTTTTTGAGACATGTTGCTAACATCAAATTATAAAATTTAATCAGCAGCACCAAGCATGCAAAACCTGAAGAGGTCTGAAAACTTTCAGAATCCACTGTCTTTTGGACTACCTTAATAAGTTGGTCTTCCTCTTCAGTAACTACCCATACTGCCTGTACTCTGTTAATTGCAACATACCAAGGAGACAGCCCAGTGCAGGCATATTAATGCACAGCTTTTATGAAATAGTTTGTTCCCCATTTCCAACATTTTATCAAGTAGCTGTATGAGATGTCCATGTAACACCAAGCTTCTAAAATGATGCTGTTCATGAAGAAAGTTGGACATGTTTTACTGTGCCACTACACTGTTCAGAAATACATTATATTTGACCATGACTACTGCTATATTTTTCTACTATATATTGTCAAGTTGAAACTAAGGTACCGTAAGGCACTGTAATTTATGAAAAAAAAGATAAAGCAGCAGGTATCAGGTAACAGGTCAATGAGGTTTCCAAGGCTGTGCCATGGCACAGTATGAGCAGGTTTCCATCCACAGAACTGCACACACAGTAATAGGTGTTGTTTACCTCAATGATATAGCAGGGATGTGCTTGTGATGTTTGTATATACCTTTCTAAAAGTTGTTGTACTGGAAAGCACTATTTTTCTCTTTTTTAGGTCTAACATCAATGCATATTTGTTGCACAAACGGTGGTGTATAAGTTCATAAAGCACAGCTGACCCATGCTGAAGGTAGGGTTGGATTGTGAGTCTTAACTTATAGAATAAAACATTTCACATAAGTAGGAAGAAGCCACGGATATGCTATATGACTGCACTGTTGTAATGACATAAAGGAAATGAAGAAAGTGTTTCGCATTGTCCTCTACATTGCCTATTCAATAGCTGTCCTCTACAACAGCTATTGAATAGGCTTTTTAGAGTCTTATTCTGATTGACTAATGTACAAATTGCAGTTGAATAACTTGTCAGTGGATTTTACTGAATACTGTTTGATCGCTGTACCTCCTATTTGATTTCCACTGAGAGTTTTGTTATTCTTACAGAAAACAAATCTTTAATTTTTCTAATTTACTATATATATATATATATATATATATATATATATATATATATTCTTCCCAGGATAATTTCCATTTACATATTTTATCCCAGAAGAAAATATTGCTAGTCAAAAAAAGACATAAGGTTTAAGTTCAATCTTTTATGTGCTGAGGTTGCTTGTATGTGCCTTCTGTACTCATGCTAGGAGCCCGACTGACCTAAGCCATTACATTCCTCTCTAGAGGGTGGTTCTGCAAGATAGAGGTTGGCTGATGCTAAAATGGGTCTAAATTAAATTGGACTCAAGAAACATGGCATGACTAAAAAAAAAAAAAAAAAAAAAAGGAAAAATAAAAAAAAACCCTCTCTGTTCAGTTGACATTCAATTCAATTTAATTTAATTATTTATATAGTGCCAGATCACAACAACAGTCACCTCAAGGTGCTTTATATTTTAAGGTACAATAATACAAAAAACGACACAGGAAAAAGACACCGTGGAAGAGAGACAGAGATTAATAATAAGTAATGATTAAATGCAAAGTGGTGCATAAAGAGAGATTGAAAAGGAGTGAGTGAAGAAGAAATTGCATAGAGTAAATAAGGGTGGGTTCAGGGTCACCTGATCCAGCCCCAACTATAAGCTTTATCAAAAAGAAAATTTTAAGCTTAATCATAAAGTAGAGAGGGTGTCTCTCTCCCAAATCCAAACTGGGATCTGGTTCAACAAAAGAGGGGCTTGAAAGCTGAAGCCCCCCGTTCTACTTTTAAATAACCTAGGAACCACAAGTAAGCCAGCAGTCTGACAGCAAAGTGTTCTATTGGGGTGATATGGTACTATGAGGTCTTTAAGATAAGATGGGGCCTGAATATTCAAGACCTTGTAAGGATTTTAAACTTGATTCTGGATTTAACAGGGAGCCAACAAAGAGAAGCCACTATAGGAGAATTATGCTCTCTTTTTCTAGTCCCTGTCAGTGCTCTCGCTGCAGCATTTTGGATCAGCTGAAGGCTTTTCAGGGAGTTTTTTAGGACAACCCGATAATAATGAATTACAATAGTCCATCCTAGAAGTAATAAATGCATGAACTAGTTTTTCAGTATCACTCTGAGACAGGATGTTTCTAATAATTGTGGGAAGCATCCCTCAAGGACCTACACAGCTGCCTCAGGCAACATGAAGATTAAAAAAAAATTATAAATATACAAGCATAAAAAAAAGGCCATTAATTTCAACAGAAGGATAATTCAGTTATCAATAAAAACTATGCTAATGAATAGTCAAAAGTAAATGTAAAGAATTTGCCACGCAATGTTTACAAAGTACAATTTTCTTTATGTACATTATCACTAAGGTAAATCTTTCAAAGCGCTATACTATTTCAGTAACCCACCTATACAAAATATACCTTTCAAAGAAACGATAGCGAAAATTTAGTATTTTTTTTAATTAATTGATTTTTATTATCATTATTATTCTTTCCTTTGGGTGAATTCATATCTTTATATTGCTTTGCCATGCTGACAGCATATTCATGTATATAGACATATATGAGCATGCCTATTATCTTTCTACCTTCTTCACACTAGTGGTTCTTTAATGCTTTCAATCCTGTAATTGCCCAATCAACAACTTCTCCATTACCACCATTACCTCCAAGCACTGTTGACGAAGCTGCTTGCACTGAAAGGGCATCTGGAAAAGCTACAGGCTGTTATTAGAATAGCTAAGCTTCTGCAATAGTACATTTATTTTAACCAAAATTCTAAACAACAATCTTCTCAGAACACACAGAAGCTGCTGTACATGACTGAGCTTTAAACAGTTAAATATTTTAATCTAAAGCTAAATATCATGTGTGCTTTACCACTGTAGATCATATCTGCAAGTGCAACTGTATATCATTGGACCCTTATTTATGCAGTGTTTAGGGTTATTCTGACTTAGCATCAGTGTTACACTGGTTGCAACTAGTGTAACACTGATGCTAAGTCAGAATAAATTGATGTCACATGTTAGTACCCTGGTTACCCCTTTAAGCTTATTTCATTATTTTTAATGTTCAGGTTAGTACAAAAACTTCAAAATAAGTCAATTAACTCGTGAAATAGATGCCATGAGACTGAAATAAGATGCTCTGGTGGTAGTGTTGCAGGAGTCATTACTGGGTCATTAGCTGGTCTTTGTCATCTGGATATCAGATTGTGAACTTCTACCTGGCATGCTGAAAAATCATGATAAAGGGGCAGTACAAAGCATAATGGTCTAGCCAATCAAAAATAGGCTTAAGAATAAAAAAATTCTAAATAATCAGTCACACATCAAGCTGGTAGTCAAATTTAACAATCGTGAGGCGGCAATGGTGCCTACAGTATGTTTATATAGACTGGGATCGTGAAATGAATTTTAGTCAATAGTCTTCACAGTTCACACTGTTCTGAATTTCCTAAATCTTGCTTCTTACAAATACAAATTAATTACCACTACTCATAGCTTTGTTACAACATTGAAGAGGTGTATTTCAGAAAGGAGGTTTAATGAACTTTTATTAACCTTGAGATAGTAGAAACTACAGGATTTAGTTTTAGAAAAAAAAATGAGTCACCTTGGTAAATTACCAAGCAAACTTGTTTGCTGCCAGGTCCCCCCACAATTTTTTGTTTCCTCCCCTCCAGTTGCATTTCCAGAAACATTTTTTTAAAAATACATATGTATGGAATTAGAGGGGTTGCAGTATCATGAGTAAAAATTATCTTGAAAATCAGAATAGTTAACTCACAATTTAAAACAGTAACATGTGGTGTTCCTCAGGGATCTGTGCTAGGACCACTGTTGTTCATTTTGTACATTGATGATACAGTATGTGTGAAATTACCAGAACATTACAAACAACATTAGAATTCAGCAGCCATGCGTACAAAGAAGCCACCGCGCACACGAGTGTTTTGCACATACTGCAGTAGTTTTTAAGCACTCCTGGGAAAGGCACCGTGCTGAGAGCTGGATCCTGCTCTCTTCCATCAACTGACTTTTGATAGTTTGGGCAGAACCTAATATGACTGGTCACTTTGATGAGCAATTCAGGTTACGGCATTAAACTGAGTTATACTGTGGCAGTAGCATAAGTGCTGTTTTAAACAACATAAGGTTTGCAGAATCAACTATCAGCAGTTCTTGTTGTCTGTGTAGCAGTGGAAATACTGACAAGTGTCACTGGATTACCGCAATCCTAAACACGCACTCATATATGTATATATATATATACACACACATACTGTCATGTAACGGCTGTATGGCAGGTAGAATTGAGGACCCCGGTGCAGGACTCAGGAAGCAAAACTGAAATTAAAT
>JAVDPK010001239.1:23582-35550 GCA_034780415.1 Cichlasoma orientale
GGAACTTGAAATAACAAAAGAACGAATAAACATCAGATATAACTAAAACAAAACCAAACACAAAACACTGGGCCACCAGCCCAGGACATGACACATACGTACATACACACACACACCCTTTGGTCAAATAAGGAACAAATAAAACTGCCAACAAAATGTTGGTCAGTCTGCAGCAAATACTGTACATGTAACTGCACCATGACTGGATGAGTGATTCAAAATGATTTTTTTTTTCAGTATCAAAGTGAAGCCAGTGATGAATCAACACATCCACTGGTGCACAGTAGAAATAACAACTATAGTTAAACTGGCAAGATTCACTTTGCAGACAGACAACAAATGTTGACAAATGATGTGCAGCACAGATCAACGCTTTCATAATGAGTTTTGTTTTATTCATAAAAAGATACAAAGGAAGATATGTTACTTTAAATTACATGTAAAGCTATAATCGTATATGTCATAATTAGATTAATATATATATATAAATAATTAATAACTAAGTAATAAATATAAATAAAGTAATAAATTACATTCTGATTTAGTTACAGTGAATTTGTGCAAAGTGTACACTTCAATGATTCAACAGTTATATAGTTTGAATTATGTTTCAATACAGCTCATTTGTACTTTTACTTCAGTAAAAGTTTATTTTTACAGAATGTACATATACTGCAGTATTACTACATTTATATAAGCAAGGATTTTGGATAGGATACTTATTCCACTACTGTAAAATGTTGATCTTAGTATATGATAAGTATTTGATCATAATGAACAGTAATTTTTACTAATAACAAAAGATCTAAACCTAAAATTGTTCTTGCTAGTCACTGTATTAACACTATTATGATTTGTAAATAAATAAACACATAAACTTAACAAAATAAAATAAAAAATATTATTTGGCAGTATTTTGTGGCAGTTTCCTGTGGTCTGCAGGTCCAAGGCAGGAGACCAGAGTGATGAATCTACAACAGACATAACTAAAGTTAATCTGCTGGTTAGCTACACAGAAATAACTACAAACCATACAAATTTACCATACCTAGCACACATCAGCTACAAGGATGGTGTGTAATATAGTTATAATACCCTTTAGATTTACACAACATGATAGCAACAAGTTTAAGAGTTTTATCAGACATTTGTCCGGATTTGACAAAAGAGCTACTTACCGTTGTCACGATGTGCTGTAAAAAGACAGCCTGTCACAGCCTCTTCTCCTGCCCACTCCACAGACTGCCTCTTCACAGAACCTGCAATATTATCTGGATGAACTATTATAGATGAGCCTGAACCTACAGTGAGTGGAGCTCTGCAGCCAGATGTGTACAGCTGTTTCACTGAATGACATCTGGCAGCAACATAAGCACACTTTACATTTGTTCACATTTTGGAAAGTTCACTTTACTCAATTGATTATGAAAGCTATTTTCTTTTCTTTTTTTTTCACAGTGATGTGTGCTCCTCATTATGATGATTTTATGTGATGCTACAACAGATTAATGGGACAGGAGTGCAGAGACTTCAGAACTTGTCTGGAAACCTCCAGTTTTCAAGATTTATTCAGCATTAAGGTAATCCAATGGCAGTTATCAGTATTTCCACTGCTACACAGGAAACAATAACTGCTGATAGTTAATTTAGCAAACTGTATTTTCCAAATTGTAAACAAATACGGGTTAAAACATGTCGCAAGTTGCTGCCACGCTGTAGCTTGGTTTAATGCAGTAACCTGAACTGTCCATCAAAGTGGCATTAGGCTGTCAAAAGTCAGTTGATGTGACCAAGCAGGATTTCGCTCACAAGGGCGACAAGAGCGTAAAACTGCACAAAACAGACACATGTGTGCACGATGGAGTTCTATGTGGGTGAGTTGTTGAATTTATGCACGAGGAATAAATATCTATGCCCACAAAATGACATTATTTGCTCTGATGATGGTTTTCTTGCATGATTTTTGACATAAATTTAATTCCATATAGATGATGCCAGTCTACTGTGCTGCAGTGACTTGGAACAACTTCAGAATGTTCTGGAAAATTTGTTAATTGTAACAAATTAACACTAAACTTAAGCAAAACTAAACACATTTGGAAATTACTTAACATATACGATACAATAAGAAAATTATGATAAATAATATTAAATCAGAAAAAGTAACTGAAATGTAATTTTTTGATGTGATAATAAATGACACTGGAAGCCACATTAACGACATGGAAATAGAATTAATCAGTTGCAATACTATATAAAGTATATGATAACATAAACCAAAAATCATTATACAGTCTTTAATGTTCCTTTGTGCTTCCTTATGTGACACAATGTGTAGAAGCATGGGGACACACATATAAAACTAATATTCAACCAACAATATAAAAATTTAGAAAAAAAAAAGTAGCTGAAGATGCATATTAATGATTCTTAATACACTTTTTTTTAATAACACTGGCTTCAATCAGCCATTTAACTCACTCTTCATAAAATTAAAAACACTTAAATTTAATGACCTGGTTGAGCTTAAAACAGCCCAAATCATGCACATAGCAAGCCATCATACCTTACCCCCAAATATAAGGAAATTATTTCAAGTCAGACAATAATATTATGCATTGAGAGAAAATTATATGTTTAATTAAATGGCTTTAAGAACCAGTATTAAATATTACAGTCAAAGGAGTAACATTGTAGAATAACTGCACAAGTTCACACAACTGTATAAAAACAAAAAATATGTGAATATGAAAATTATTTGTACCAGTAAAACTTGAGTTTAAATATGGAATGATGTTGAAGCTGCTACTAAAAACCTTATGTTTTTGTTGCTTTTTATGTTGAACTTGCCTATCAGTTAATATTTTTTTTTTTGTTTGTTGTTTTTGTTTTGTTTTTTCTCAAATTCTTGAGTATATTTTTTGGCCTACATGTCCTCATGAAAAGTTGAAGATCAGATAGTGAGACATTAACATAATTTTTGTTCAGTCTCCCAGTCAAATACATTTCAGCAGATATTACTGTAAAAATTTAGAAAAAAAAAGTAGCTGAAGATGCCGATCTTTTACTAACTGATCGTCTTATTGACAGCAGCTTTGCTGCTGTTTTGGATACTCATGCATAAAAAGACTGGAAAAAATGTAAATTTAAAAACTTTATTTTTAATAGGATGCATTTAGAAAACTTAAATGCTTAAATATAAATGCACCCTGATTTTTGACCCAAATACTTCTTCAACTCCAAACTGCCAAAATCATTCAAGTTTGATCCATATTTTCATCTCAAGTTGCTACTTACCCCTCTCTTGCTCCTAGATAAATTTAAGATTTATATATTAAATACAGAGTCAGATTCCAGCACTTTATCGTCCCTTAAGGAAATTTAGGTCTGTTAAATGATTAATGAGCGGACTATGTACTCGAATGAAATGTAACAGTGTTAAATTCTTGAGCTTTTTCTCAAATCCAACTCAGGCTCTTTAACTGTTGTTGTGTTTTGTGTTGATAAATGTGCACTGTCACACGTGTATCTCTGCAGTACATTAAAATTGAGCCTTGGCTTCTTATAAACCTGTTGCCATGGTGAATTCTACTATTGTAACTCCACTGATGATGACTTTTCTTATTCACTATAAATGTGCTCGACTAACAGTCATCTTCCACATATTAGTTGATAGAACTGTCAAAAGCTGTTGTAAAAATCCATATATTGCTTTTTCCCCACAAATTAAACAGTTAGAGAATATCACCTCACAGGTGATCTGGTGCTTTCTTGTAAACAGAATTCATGATGTTAATGAATAAAAAGTGACTACTATATTCATTCTTCAAAAAACATATTTACAAGTTTAAACCTGCATGTGTATGCGCATTGCATTACCTGCATGCACTCTAACGTGCATGCGCTACCTTGTGCTTGTGCATGAAAAATAAATAAATAAATCTTGAATCTTGGATGTAATTTGGCTCAAGGGCTGGTATCTTTATTAATAGTCAAGATATAAATGCTGTTTAATCATTTTAATGTAGTATGAGAACATTTGTTTAGATTCTTCTTATTTTAATATTGATGTACTATCCATCCATTAATGTAATAAGCCTAAGGGCTACCTCAAGGCAAGGTAGGATAAAATAAAGTTACACATTATTTTTGGCTACTAATCAAAATATTGTCCTAGATAATGGGGCTGGTTCAGTCAACACATAATGATTTGCTCTGCTGTGTTGCTGTGGCCATAAGTACCCTTACCTGTCTGCTTTGAGTCTATAATTAGGTATCCATGGTGCGCCTCACCATTGTCCACTTTCTCATACTCCTTCACTGCTGTTCTCTGTAAATTGTTGAAGCTGCAATGACCTTCCTGGCAAACATGTAGAATTATTCATGGACTGCAGTACAATCAATGGGATCAATTGATGCAGTTGTGGCACCACTTTCAAATTAGTGGTTTATCTTATGTATATAATCACATGTTTGCTGACCTTGAAAAAGGGCAAAGATGTAAGGAAGCACACCCCTGGGTTTAATCGTATCACCTTGAGCAACTGTGTATCCCCCAAAAATCCATTTCAAAACTGAAATGTTAAAACAGAATCATGCTATCTGTGTTACCTGCTGAGTAACTATTAGGGCAGTATTGCCTCCTGAGGCTGGCTCCAGTGGAGAGGTGACTCGGTCATTAGATATTCCACAGTGAGAGTGTGGGCGCACTGTGGAAAAGTTCAAAAGCATCCTAGGTGTGTTCCCAAGGGTTGAGGATAGAGGTCTTGAGGGGGATTCTCCACACAGCATTCAGCATGTCTGATCTCAGCAGGTAGACCCTTGTATAAACACGTGTCTATCTGCAGGGGGAACATGGGCAGGGAGGATGGAAAAGAGCAAATGCAAACCTTCATTATGTAAAGAGTGGTGTATATTGATGAAGACAGAAATAACAGAGGCAAACAGCCACTGCACAATCCCTGGATGACACAGACCACCCAGCTTGTCTTATTGCCATGCATGCCCTCCTCTGAGTAGTGATGGGGCACTGGGACAGTCTGGTAAAAGGCAACATAATCAATCAAAGCAGGCAGCCTGACATTCAACATAGCAGAACATTTCAAAGGGGAAATCACAGCCACAGCAGTTTTCTTTCAATTTGTCTCTGGCGTGCACGAATGCACAGCAAACATACTGGTCAGTTTGCTTCAATATTCAGCCAATTGCCTGCATATAATGTTTACGTTCCCTTCTCTTTTTGTCGAGCTTATGATTAACATTGATCTCTTGTCACATGAAACAACAATTACCAGTTTCTGTAAATATCATAAATATATAATAGAAAAGTCAGATATTTTTGCTTTTTTTTTGACTGAAGATAGCCGGCTAATTAAAGGTAAGAAGTGATGCATTTTATTGAACATTACAAATTAAACTGCATCTCAGACGAACACATTTTGTAAGATGTTGATATCCACTCCCAGTATTGCAAAAGTATTGCATAGATTGCATAGAACAGTGTATGATCTTTGGGTTTAATATCAAGGTACGAAGTTCTAATATCAGTTTTACCGTTGACACATCAGCACAATTGCTCGAAGGATCTGTCTGGGAAACAACTGTGCTGTGTTACTCCTAATCATGTGGGTAATTAGCATGGTTCAAAATATACTGCATACGTAAGGAGCTGAGATAAATAAATTAGATTGCAGTGGTATTTATGCTAAAAAAAACAAACAAACAAAAAGACTGATTTAGTTTATTACTGGAATAGGAAAAAAATTGTAATACTTAATTTAATTCATCATGACTCACAAAGATTGAAAAACTACCCAGAACTCGGCACACTGGCTGCTCTCTGAGACTGTGGATGGGCAGAAGAACAACCAAAATCCATATTTCACCCTCTTCATATCCCTGAAATTGTTAAACTCCAACCAATTTAAAAGATAGAAAATGAGAGCATGAGATAGGAATGGGTTGAAAGAAAAAAAAATCATATGAAATGTTCTGAATCCATTACATCCCCAAAGAAATTGATAGACAAGACTTGACAAGAGTAGGTTGTGTGAATAGCTGTCATTTGGTTATGTGAATAGCTCTCACAAGTGAATTTAGAGACATTCCTGTTCATCACACTTTCTTTACCAGCTCTCAAATGACCTTTTTACACCCACTTGTCCAAACAGAATTTTATTGGTAACAGAGAACACAAGCTGAATACCCACTCCAACTAGTTCAATTAGTGCCCACCATTCAAAGGAAGCCTTTGAATCATTTTTTAAGATCTATGTCTTTAAAGTATAGTGCTATTCTGAAAATAAGGGAACAAACTTAACAAGTCATTTCTGAGCTTGCCTGCTTATAGCTAAAAAGCTGTAATTTGAATGTAAGCATAACAGATGTTTCTACTAAAGCTCTAAAAAAATAAGAAAACATCTAAAGAAGTTCAGCTTGTTTGTTCGTGTGTTTTGAAACCTGGGGCTTCCCTTGCTCTGTCCTCTGCTCGACTGACAGCTGTTCAGCCCAGCAGGGCCCTCAGGCAGAACACAAAGCTCCATCTGATGTCAGTTTGTCTGGTGTCAGCAGGCCAAGACACTTTGTTTTTCCATCAGCATCCTCACCTTAGGGGTGAGAGCATCTTTGGTGGAAGAGTATTTCACCACCAGTAATGAGACATACTGCATGGTGGGAGTCATCCGTGACAAGTTAAGCAAGTCTACACATAGTCACATAAGTTTTCAAGCGGAAATGAAAATTCTCTATATTTCTGGTGCTGAGAAATTGGCATTGACTGGGATTAATGAATCTCTCATACTGAAAGTGTAGGTGTACTTGTCAGTGACACTGTCCAGGCAGTAAGTGTTCCTGTCAAGTGGAACACAATTCTGTCACATACCTCAGCCTTTAATTATAGTCCAAGCGCTCGTCATCTTGGGCGTTTATTAAAATAGAGCAGGGTAGGCTAAACTGGAAGTCTATAGAATTGAGTGTGACAAAAAACTGCGATAACTCAAGGTGATTTCATTTTAAAATCAGTGATGTTGGGTTTCTCGAGTTTCCCATGAGACTGTTCTGGTTTCTTAAAGATTTTATTCACCGTTCTTTTCGTAGCGTAGACAGTTAAGACTGTTTTAAGGGCAAATCACTGAATGGCTTGGGCCCTTCAATCTCTTCCTGCATTTATTCTAAGGTTGTCAAAGGTTGTATCATATGGTTTGCTTAGAATCTCCATATCATAGTGCACAGACCCATCAACCTTCAATAATAGCAGGGTTTCCAGATAAGACAAATTCATGGAGTTATGAAGGGCTTACGGTAGCCTGGATAGTTGAATAACTGATTATCAGATTATGAATTAAAGAGAGGTGCATTGCAAGAGCAAGGCTAGCTGCCTGGAACAAATTGTAATATATCCAAAGATAAGTAGTTTATAATAGTGTACAGTTTAGCTACTCTTTTCACTACCTAAAAAGAAAGTTAGAGCCAATGATGCTGGAACGCAAGGCAATGAGGTAATGAATGAGCTAAAATTCTATAAACAGAATTCTTAAAGTTAAAGCTAAAAGTAAAAAAAAAAAAAAAATGCTTCTGATATTTTCCTTCTGTACCTCAGTAGAATCTATATAGAGATTCCTGAGAATTCTGATGAACATTCTGAACATCTAAATTTAGGTTACAAAAACAATATAAACAAATCAAAAATCTGTGAATTATGTTAGTTTTGATTTAAATATCACAGAAACACCTTTAAAACACAATATATATGACAATTTGAGATTTATATTTTCATCATTTCTTTCTCCTCTTCTTCATCTGCCTCCTCCATTACGCTCCCTCATCCTTCATCTCCACTTCATTCTCCTTTTCTTCACCTGAATCCTCAGCTCCTGAATGAAAGACAGGGCTCTAAAATGAGAAAACGTGTATAAACATGTTTATTTATTTGCAATATTGTTCAGTTAGTTCTAAGAAAGGTAAATTAACATCAGCTACTTACACTGGCAAATGCAGCAGCACTTAGCAACAGAAAAGGTTGATGAAAAGGTCTTCATCAACTCACCTTAGTATCAGTCATCGGTTAGAAGTGATCATAAATGACTCATCGACCTATATCAGACTCCTTTAACAAAGTTTTAAAGCCTCCTTGAGAGTAAATGGATGTGGATACTTTACAGTCGGTGTTTGACAGCAGAAGTAAACAGCAGCCTGACAGCCAAAAGTTACTACAGATGAATATGTGGGTGTGTTTCGGATCATTGTCCTGCTGCGTAACTCAAACGTGCTTGAGCTTCAAAGAGCAGAATTCATGGTTCCACCAATTACTGCAAGTGGTCCCGGTCCTGAAGTGAAAAAGCAGTCCTAGCCCATCACACTATCACCACCGTGTTTGGCTGTTCATACAATGTTCTTTTTATGAAATGCTGTTTCATGCCAGATATAACGGAACTCAAACCTTCCAGAATGTTCAACTTTTGTCTCTTCAGTCCATAAAATATTTTCCCAAAAGTTTCACCAATATGTTCTTTTGGCAAATGTGAGCCAAGCCTTTGTGTTCATTTTGGTCAGCAGTGGTTTTCACCTCAATTGAGGCGAGTAAGATCTGCAGTTCTTTAGACATAGTTCTGGCTTCTTTTGTGACCTCCTGGAAGATTAATTAATGCATTCTTTGAGTGTTTTTGATAGGCTTGCCACTCCTGGGAAGGTTCACCACTATTCCAGTTTTCTCCATTGGTGGATAATGGCTCTCACCATGGTTTGCTGGAGTCCCAAAACCTTAGAAATGACTTTGTAATATTTTCCAGACTGATAGATGTCACTGACTTTGTTTCTCATCTGTTTCTTTAGATCATGGCATGACTGTATGCTGAATTGCTTTTTGTGATCTTTTAGCCTGCTTCACTTTGTCAGACAGGTTCTATTAAAGTGATTTCTTGATTTAAGATGATTTAAAAACTGCATTTTGCATTTATTTGGAATATCTTTGTCAAATATCCAAATTTGTTTGATGATTTGAAACATGTATGATAAAAGGAATTAAAATTTTTGATTCGTCTGACCACAGAACAGTTTTCCACTTTGCCTCAGTCCATTTTAAATGAGCTTTGGCTCAGAGAAGCTTTAGCTTTTCCTTTGCATGATACAGTTTTAACCTGCATTTCTAGATGGCATGGTGAACTGTTTTCACAGTGACTTCTGGAAGTGTTCCTGAGCCCATGCAGTGATTTCCATGACAGAATCACGCCTGCAATGCTGCTTGAGGGCTCAAAGATTGCGGGCATCCAATACTGATTATCAGCCCTGTCCCTTGTAAACAGTGATTTATCCAGATTCTCCAAGTTGTTTCATGATTTTATGTACTGTAGATGATGTGATAGTCAAAGTATTTGCAATTTATGCAGAGGAACATTATTCTGAAATTGTTCTACAATTTGTAGGCAGCTTTTTGCAGATTTCTGAGCAGCTACTCATCTTTACTTCTGAGAAACTCTGCCTCTCTAAGATGTTCTTTTTATAACCAATCATGTTACTGACCTGATGCCAATTAACCTAATTAGTTGCAAAATGTTACTCCAGCTGTTTGTTTTTTCAGTACCACTTACATTTCCAACCTCTTGTTGCCCCAGCCAACATTTTTTTGAGCTGTGTTGTTGCCATCAGATTTAAACTGAGCTAATATTAATGTTCATGAAAAGAAAAATGCCTGACTTTAAACATTTGCCATGTTTTGATATTGTTATGTTTTCGATGTTCTATTGTGAATAAAATGTGAGTTTATGAGATATGCAATTTTTCCATCCTGTTTTTATTTATATTTTACAGAGTGTGCCAGCTTTTTGGAGGGAACTGAGGAACTGGGGTTGTAAACTGAAAAAAGAAATATAAAAAAAACTAAAGAATAGGGGGACTTTGCCTATTTAACTGCATATATTTATAAAAGTCTCTCTCAGTGGGACTTTTTTTTTTTACTGGTTATACTACAGTAGCGCCCTCACATCTGCATACTTTAGTGAGCTACACACCACATGGACCACAATCACAACACAAAAATAGACCTCATCTATTTTTTTTCTTTACTTTAAAGATTGAGCCCTTAGCGCAGCATAAAAGGTTTGTTGGAAAGCCAGTTAATCACATTAACCCATCAGCGATCATCAGTGTCAGTGCAAAGACATGCTGAACCTGTAAAAAGTGCCACTTATTCCAGCACAAGCTACCATTTTCTCAATTTTATTCTTGACGTAACAAAGTAAAGAAGGAATATGCATAGTAACACCAAG
Source organism: Cichlasoma orientale (assembly GCA_034780415.1). NCBI lineage: Eukaryota > Metazoa > Chordata > Actinopteri > Cichliformes > Cichlidae > Cichlasoma > Cichlasoma orientale. The sequence goes on from JAVDPK010001239.1 coordinate 33,845, forward strand.
AAAAGGACCACAAGATTATCTTTAATAAAATAAATAAATAAAATAAAACAATTTTCTAGTTTTAACTGAAAAGATTTTCATTTAATTTATCGCCTGTTAGGCTCCTCTCAGCTTGCTTTTCTCAGCTCTAGTCAGGTTTCCTGATAATCAAGTCCACAGTCATGTGCCTGGAGCAAGGATAATGTCATTTTTGATTTGAAATCTTGACACAAATCCATCGTCTTTTTTTTTCTGAAGTTTCAGAATAATTCATAGCTTTTCTTTTCAGGACAGCAGGTGTTCAGTTATAATACAGCTTTAGGGTTATGAAAAAACAGAAAAGCGAAATTTCATTTCTAGCATGGTTCGGTGGTTACATTGAATAAGTATTCATTTTATTATTGTGGCATTTCATTGTTCTCACTGCAATATCTTTAGCACTACTAAAGATTGAAATTCTCTTAATAGCTGATTTGAATTAATGCTAGAAATGTAAGATGTACATTTTGCAGAGTAGGATTCAGTTTAATGAATCCTAAAAGGGGTAATGAGTAATATTCTATATGGGATATTATTGTGGACAAAGTCATTAAAATTCTGATTTGCAACAAGCAAAGATAGCGGTCACACACTTACAAGGGTTGCTGGCAAAATGAATTCCTTGTTTAGCCCCTTACAATATAATAGGCAGTGTCAATGCTTTTTTTTTTCTCTTTCACCAAGAAAATTTGAATTGGTAAATGGAGTATTGTGCTATATTGTTTAACAAGTTAATCATATTTTGTAATAATAAAAAAAAATGTCTTTGTGTTGTCCTGAAAAGGAGTCATTACCAAGAAGATCACAGAATGTAGCCAGTACTGTAAGGATGCTTTCTCTCTAATATCCTCCACACTGCTATTAAAGTCCACCCAACAACTCAGCTCAGCCTCTATCTTCTAGGTCTGATGGCTCCTCTGTGGTCATTTATCAGTCAGAAAGTGTTACAAGGGAAATACAAGGGCAGCTCAAGGAAGGGACAACTCTGAGTAGAGGCGACTATTTTTTATCTGCTCTCTGCCAAACTTTGAAAACAAGAAACTTGGGGGAAAAAATGGTCAAGGCCAGTTTGTATACACATTGCTCAAAAAAAATTAAAAGGAGCACTTTTTGGGATGCCAGAGTGACTCGGTGGGTGAGCAGGCGACCATGTATGCCACAACTTCTGGGATATTGATCTGGTTAGTTAGGTAGCAGAGGGGGGATGTTAATCAGTTTCAGCTGCTTTTATGTTAATGAAATTAACAGGTGCACTGGAGGGCCAACAATGAGACATGCCCCAGTTTTGCATTTGGCTCGATGTCTTCTAAAGGGAATGTTATGCTCTCTGTTACATCATTCAGCATGACTGGTTTGGTGGTGGGTCAGTGATGCTCTTAGGAGGCATAGCCATGGAGGGATGCACAGACTTCCACAGTTTTAAGGATTAGGTATCAGGATGAAATCCTTGGACCCATTGTTAGACCCTACACTGGTGCAGCGGATCCTGGGTTTTGTCTTGTCCATGCCAATGACCAGCCTCATATGGCAAGAGTTTGAAGGCAGTTCCTGGAGGATGAAGGAATTGATACCACTGGCCCCCATACTCACGTGACCTACATCCAATAGAACATAGGGCTGTGAATCTTTGGGAATCCCACGATTCGATTCAGAATCGATTCTTGGGGTCACGATTCGATTTTTTTCCG
>JAVDPK010001240.1:0-38735 GCA_034780415.1 Cichlasoma orientale
GAACTCTCTGACGTCACTGGAAAACTAGCTACATTTGTCGCTAGTCACTTTTTGCAACTTAGCAACAAAGTCACTAAATTGGCAACACTGCATGACCCACGTGAACATAATCCGCTACGTGGTGGGGTGACGTATTTACGCCATGAAATTAGCATATCATGATATAATTTATTTTCCCGGGCAAGATTTTTTTCCCGGTATTATCGTGAATGATATGATATGGCCCAGCCCTAGTTCCCAGATGATTTCCCAGTTTTCTAGCTCTTCGTGCAGCAGTCAGGTTACATGTTTTTGTTTCTCTCACCACAGAGGGCAGATGTCAGCTACAAAACAGTCCTGAGGAATCATCAGTGTCCTTTTGGCAACAAAAAAGTTGAAATCTGTCTCCCCTTTGGGCCTTTGTCTAGATAACAGAGAAGCACCCAAGACGCAGTTAAAAGAAGAGTTTATCCAGATTTGAAATCATCGCACTTTCTTAGAACCACTGTTATCCACACTGAACACACCAGCTGTCAAAGTAGGGGGAAGGGTGACTCATCTCCTCTCCCTCACACACACACACACACACACCACTTTTTTACATCTCTGCCTCACATTTCCAATCACTGTCACACAAAAGCAACACAACAGCATGACCTTGTGAGTTTAAAGCGCAACACAGGCCTCTCCCAAGCTGCTGCATTTGGAGCATTTGGGTCTACACAGCCACACCGAGGCTTCAGGGCCTATGAACATCCTGGATGCTGTGGGGAAGGATGCTAAAGTGTCCGGATGCGGCGGTCGTCGCAGCATCTAAGCGGTACCCAGCCTCCTACTCTCGGCTCACACACATAAAGGGCTCATACAACTGAGACATTGAGCTAAATTACGACTAATCAATGACATGAAAATATACAGAAGCAGCTCAAATATATAGATGCATTGAGCTAAAACTAAATAACAGGGTTTAAAACGAGAAGAGCCTCCATGATGGCTGGCACCGCCTTTGCATCATCCCAGCCCCCTGGCTTCTAGATAGTGGGGGTAGGAGGATGCAAAATATGAAAGTAAAAATGATTTTTGCTGTTGTTTTGGAGACCAAATGGCAAAATAAACGGAGAAAAAAAAAACGTGTTTTTGCGGGACGTCCTTGCACGTAAAGGAGGACTGTGCGGGGTTAGGAAACGAGGCAACTCTGCCGCAGCTGTTAACGCTGTGTGCTTGTCAGCTGCACCCATTTCAGCTGACATTTAAGGTTACATTCACCCAAACACAAGATTTAAGCGCTTTCAACCCGGCTTTCATTCATTTACAGCCGCGGCCGCCGAGCCTGCCCATTCCCCGATGTGCAAATCAAATTATAAGCTGTTGTTTGTCGGGAGGAAATCTAACGATATTTTTCAAGAGGGTGAACCCACCACTCGGACATTTATTTAGCGGACCCGCTACACCTACATAAGGGTACACTCGTGTTACCTTTGTGTATAGCTCTTCCGACGCTGCCATGATGGTCACTCGCTATGTCCTTCCTTCAATCTGGGCTGAAAATCCGGCAGGTCTCCGCGCTGCTCGGGGCTCTTCGTGTGTTTTCATGTAGCGGGGAAGTAAAGCCTTTGTTGTTACAGAGACTCAGGGGAAAGACGTGTCTCTTATCGCCATGATAACCCGACAGGCTCTAGGTTGCTGAGGTTTTGGTGTCTCACTTTGCATTCTGGGTATGATGATGGATAAAATGATTCAGCCAAACGGAGGGAAGCTTCTGCCCTGTTGTAAACGGCGCCCCCTGATGGTCAAGGCTCGAAAATACACACAAGCGACCCCAAAAATCTTGTTTCTATGCACTCAGGTCCATATTAATGTTGGACAAAGGCACATTTTTTGTACATTTTTATATCAAACAATCAATATGTGATTGAAGTGCAGACTTACAGCTTTAATTCAAAGGGTTTTACAAAAAAATATGCCAGACTAAAATGATTTTAAATATAAGTATTGTTTTTAACACATGGATGAAGGCACATAGACATCAAAAATGCTCTGCCAGGCATTTATTGTAGAAACCTTCAGTTGCGGCTTGTTTGTGGGTCTCTCTGCCTTCGGTTTTGTATTTATTAACTGAAAAGCATGCTCTGCTACGGGCCATTGAAGAATATTGTATTTCTTGCCTTGAGAAACTCTTGGATTGTTTTTGCAGCATATACTTTGGGTCATTACTCACTTGTACTGTGAAGTGTTGTCTAGTCAATTTTGCAGCATTTGGCTGAATCTGAGCTAAGAGTCGTGTAAACTTCAGAATTCATTCTTCTGCTTCTATCAGCATTCACATCATCAATAAACACTAGTGACCTGGCGCTGCACATCACCCTTGTTCTAGTACACTTCTCAGGCATTTTCTCACTCTCCAGGTTTCTATTAAACAAGCTGGTGAAAAAGTCCACTGCTCTCTCTCAGAGACATCTCCATACCTCATTTTGCTTGAGGATCATTTGTGTCTGAGTTTTGCTCTTTTGTAATATCGGTTATGTTTCTATTTTCCTTGATGTGAACCAACCTCCTTTCCATTCTTCATCCTCTTCATAACTGCCCTCACTTCCTCCTCACTAATCCTCTGCACTTCCTGATTCACGGACTGTCCTCCTCTCTCTTATTTCCTTCATTCATCAGATTCTCAAAGTCCTCCTTCCATCTTCTCAGCACACTCTCTTCACTTTGTAGCATGTTTCTATCTCTGTTTTTAATCGTCCTGACCTGTTGTGCACATGCTTTCCAGCTTGTTCTCTTTGTCTAGCCAATCAATACAAGTCCTTTTCTCCTTCCTTAGTGTTCAGCCTCACATACGAATCACTACAAGACTTTTCCTTTGCCACCTCTCTTCTAGCCTCCCAGTAGTCCTGTCTACTTTCTTCATCATCTTGACTATCCCACTTTTTCCTGTACCCTCCTGTACTTCCTCATTCCACCACCGAGCCTCCTTGTTTTCTTTCTTCTGTCCAGAGGATACTCCAAATGCCTTCTTGGCATTTTCCCTCACCACTTCAGCTGTACTTTCCCAGTCATCTGGTAACTCGTTCCTACCACTCAGAGCCTGTCTCAATACCTCCTTCAACTCCATACAACATTCTTCCTTCTTTGTCTTCCACCACTTAATCATTGCCTCTACTTTCACTCACTCCCTGTTCTTGATGTCCAAATGCATCCTACAGACTACCATCTGATGCTGCCTATCTACATTCTCCCCTGCCACCACCTTGCAGTGTCCTATCTCTTTCAGACTGCACCTTCTGCATAACATGTTCTCTGCCTGTGTGCGGCTTCCTTCACTCTTATGCCACCCTGTGTTCCTCCCTCTTCTTGATGCATGTATAGCCATTCCACTCCTTTTTCCAAAATCCATTACCATCTGTCCTTCTGCATTTCTCTCCTTAACACCATGTCTGCTATGTCCACTGAAGTCTGCTCCACTCTCTCCCCCCTGGGTATACTCTCTACCACTTCAACCAACTTACTCCAGACTTCCATATTCTCTTCTGACATCCAACTTGTGAGGCATGACAACGTTCAACATCACCCCTTCGATTTCCAGCTTCAAACTCATGATCCTGTCTGACACTCTCTTCACCTCTACAACACTATTCATGTGCTCTTCCTTCACATTTACCCCTACTCCATTTCTCTTCCTATCTACACCATCATAGAACAGTTTGAATCCACCTCCAGTGCTCCTGGCCTTGTTCTCTTCCATCCACTCTTCTGCACAAACAACCTTCCTTGTCTTCATCATGCCAGCCAGCTCTCTCCCTTTACCATCTCTACTCTCACCTCCACACTCCTGACTTTCCTTCTCTCTCTGCATCCTAACGTGCCTTCCCTCTTTCCTCTTCCTTTGTCTTCAGCCAAGAATAGCACAGTTTCCATTGGCACCTTTTGGCCAACATCACCAGAGCTGGTCATTATTAACCAGGGTCCTTATTGATCCACTATAAACTCTCTGTGCAGCACCTCAGTGTCACACTCTGTATTTGTCATGAGTTCTCTGTGGGTTTGATTCCTTTTGCTTTGTGTCTAAATTTTGTTCTTTTGTAGCATCAGTTGTGTTTCTATTTTCCTTGATGTCATTCATTATATCCTCCAGAGGTCCGTTTTAGATTTTGCCTTCTAGGTCACGTTTGAGTTGGGTCTCTGTGTCTTGGTTATGTAGTATTCAGTGTTCCCATTTTTGTGTTCCCATTCTGTCCCTTTAGTGTTGTCTCTGTTTTTGTCTCTTTGTCTTTCTTGTTACCCTGTTTAGTTGTGTCAAGTTAATCTTGTCTCCCCATTCAGTTACTGCTTTTCCTGTTTTATTTGGCGATTGTTATTCTAGTCTGTGGCAGCTCCTGGAACCGTCTGGTCAAAAGTTGTGAAATTTGGTACACTTGCTCAGGACAGTCTCATTATCATTTTCACCAAGTTATGTGCCACTACCTCGAGCACTCTAGCGCCACCACTGGGGCCACTGGTGTTTGCGACTGTAACTTGTGACCTGTGTCATCAATTTTTGAAATCAAGGTACTGCTGGAATCCTTGGATCTAGCCGAGTTTAATGCACAAAAAAGCACAATAATTTTGGTGACACTTGACTTTAGGGGGCGCTATGATTGGTAAAAATGTGTTTTGACCAATAGCGGCTTATGTGTTTGGATTTACAATGACATTTTTTTTGCCTGCTGATACTGTCAGAGGTCTTGCGACTGATATGAGTGCCAAGTTTTCATGTTGATTGAATTGACTGAGCTGCGCTGTTGGATTTTATACAACGTGAAACTAATTTTTGTGAACTTGGTAAATATGATCTACAGTGTAAGCCTCACAAAAGTTATCACATTTCATTTTGAATTGCAGAAGCAACAATGAATTGAATATGTAAATTGGTATCTTCATAAAATAATGTTTCCTTTTTTTTCCAGAGAGAGCGAGCGAGTCAGCACGAACTCACTGCCTCATTGTCATGGAGTGTTATCTTGCTGGAAGCAGACATCAGAAGATTGGGCACACTGCGATCATAAAGGGATGGACGCGGTCAGCAGCGTTGCTCGGGCAGGTTATGGTGTTTAAACGATGCACTTGGTACTAAGGGGCCCGAAGTGTGCAGAGAAAATATTACATCACCACCACTAGCCTGAACCGCTGATACAAGACAGGAAGGATCCATGGTTTCATGTTGTTTACATTAAATTCTGATCCTACCAAGACTCATTCAGAGATGCTCTTCTGCATACCGCATTATACCTTGGTTATAACGAGGGTTTCCTGAGTTACTTTCCAATCAGTGTGAAGCAGTCTGACCATTCTCCTCTGACCTCAGGCATCGACAAGCCATTTTCTCCCAGAGAACTGCTTCCCGCTGGATACTTTCCTCTTTCAGACCATTCTCTGTAAACTGTAGAGATGGTTGTGCAGGAAAATCCAAGTAGACCAGCAGCTTCTGAAACACTCAGACCAGCCTGTCACATTCAAAGTAAATGAAATCACCGTTCTTCCTCATTCTGATGCTGCTTGAACTGGTATGTAGACATACCCACACTCATTGCATTTGTGTATGTCTACATACCAAACGCATGAACCTCATCAAGTGGCCAAAGAACGTACCTTCACATAACATCGTATTGTAGTTATATTTTTACTTATTTAGCTCCTTTTTCTACTGAATTGTGCTTGTAGTCTTTACCTTGCGGAGATATTTGTTGTATTTTATTGAGCTATATATTTATTCTGCTTTAATTCTTATTTTATTACAGGCTGTCCTTAATTTGTGGCTGCTGGAACACAGGAATGTTCCCACTGTTGGAAGAAAATAAAGCATCTTATATTTTACTATATAAGCAGTAATTAGCCATCTTAAGGGAACCTTAAATACTCCGTATGCCTTTAATGATTAACATAACACAAAAGTCTTGTGCAAAACTACTTTATTTACAAAACAAAATGGCACAATGTGACAGCAGGGCAGCCATATACATGCACACCTCAGACAGATGTAGTCCTAGCTTAGACTTTTCACATCACATGTAAATTGCATCCAGCCAGTAAAAACCCCTGGAAAAGCACTACTCAGGGTCGAGGAGAATTTAAAGATAAAACTACTTTATGATTACATGAGATTATTTATTTCCCCCAAACTTAATACACTATTTGTTCCTTATTTTTTCCATCAATGTATACAAGACAAAGACTGGTCCCAGTGAAGGAATTAGGCTTTCAGGTAATATATCCCCTCTTAGTTTGATTCATTCGTGGTGACTCGGTCACTGGGACAGGACTGTGGCGCCATCTGAAATGGAGCTGCACACGGCATAAACTTAAAAACACAGCCTTTCGCTCTTGAAAGAAAAATACCTCCTATTGCCGAGGCTTCTTGAAAGAACTACCTGTTACCAGTGTCTGATCTGCACCCAAGCTTTTTAGCATCTATTTAAACATCTGCTCAGTGCACCTTAATGAATAAAAATGCAGTATGAGAAGCTTCGCCTTTGGGAGCCCAGCATCACACATGCAGTTCAAATGTGACACCCCGGCCTTCACTACACGGTCCTTTAAAGCTGATACAATCATAGTGTTGATAAAATTGAACTTGGCCTCTGAATTACTCTATTCATTCAATCACTCAAACATGTTGACAGCATAATTTAGAGTAAGGTCATAAAGTGAATAATACAAATCTGATGTAAAACATTCTGTCCCTGTGCCAGACAAAACAATATATATATATATATATATATGTATATATATATACATATACACACACACACACACACACACACACACACACACACACACACACTCATAATCATAATCTCCAGACTGAACACCACACTAAATCCCTCCAAACTCACAATATGCAGCTTCTACTGCTTGCCCCTCTTTTCACCTAGTTAACACAGTCGTATCTGTTGTCCATCAGCTGTTCAGAGGTATCACAGGCTGCTCTTTCAGTGTACATGGACAAACACGGAGGTTAAGAGAAAACATGAAGGAAAAGTAGGAGGACAGTAACAGAGGATGGGAGGCAGTAGAGAAAAAGCTAGAAGGAGCTGAAACAAATGGTATCTGCTATGTGAAGGTGTGGAATCTGGTTGGGTGGGGTCCAGGCTGGTGTGGAGAGGGCAGAGTGGTAATATGAGGCATAGGAGAGGTAATATTACATCTCTGAGACTTAAGTGTAGAGGGTTAGGAGCTGGGAGGTGCTGAAGGGGCCATCTGAGGCTGCGTGTACATCAACCTGCCAGTTTACTGGCCACAAGAGAGGGTTTCCTCTGGGGCAGGTCCTGGGGGGTGGGGATGTGGTCCCCTGTGATCTCGGTCTTCTCTGGTGCAGCTGTCGGCAACTGTTTGTTCTTTATCTTTGCTTTAGCCATGTTGTAGTCGCCTGAGTCAAAGTATTTTTGCTGCAGAGACAGAAAAGATTCAAAATTAACAAAGTGACACACATGAAGAAAGACACCACCCTTTTCTTCTTCATCAAGATGTAGAAACACAAATCACCATATTTGTGGTCTCTAGGGACAATGCTAAATAATTCAGTGTTCCTCTGGTCTCTAAGGGCATCACACAGGAAATACAAATCACAGTCCTCTCACAGACTGCCAAAGAAACCCTGCCCTCAGAGAAGACAGTGCACACACAGAAGGATAAAATCCACTATAAAATAAACACACAAAAAGTATAACACTAGAACAGATACACTCCATAACAAACTTCAACAGCACCTTCAATACGAGAACATCAACTCTTCAAAGACAGTAAAATGAGAGATCCAAGTCTTCATCAAAGATTAAGGGCATAGATCCAATATGCAGGAAGTAGGAGCATGTTTGGTTTGCCTTTTTTGTTTAACTTTACTTCACCTTTACTGACTTGCATCCACACATTCACAATACTCATACAGCCGTTCCACATTTAATTCTTTGTAAGTTTCCTTTAAATAAAATGGTGGTTATTTAAACTCAATTTTTCTGTGTAGTCTCCTTTTTTATCTGAACTCCAGGCTAGTTCATGACTCTGTCAGGGTTAAATCACTCCAGTGTTGTGGCTCCATATAGCGTTCCTGAAGGTATTTCAGCATTAACTGCACAAAAATATCTACAGTGTCAGAAGATGACTGCGAGCACATGAACATCCCGCAGTCAAAATGTGGGCTACCCTTTAAGGTTAATCACAATGCACAATTAAAGTTTGCTTACAAGAAAACGTTTTTCATTTCCAGGAAATGTGTGTATGTACATTTTTTTCTTCCTGGTTAGTGCATTATCATCAAAACAAACAAGGTTACTAAAATGTTCCAAAGGTAAGTTAAACATTTCTCTGGAAACAGTATCATTTAACTCAGAGTTAAATGATACTGTGACATATTAAGTCCTTCAGACAGTACGGACTGTCTTCTACTGGCAGATGCTTAAAAAAGTCATAGTATAAGGATGCCAATCACAGATTATTAAAGCCTAAGCCCATTTGTAATTGCCTGCTGTCCCTGGACAGATTTTCCAACATGGCAGAAGCAGAAATCCTTACATTTAATCTAAAATCAAAGCAAATTTTTCCACAATCTGTTAATTACTGGAGGCAACTCTGAAAATGATCTTGCCTTATCAGTAAACGAAAGTATCAGCTTCTTAAGTGTAAGGTTTTAACTCTTTTCTAAACTGTGCTAGACATTTTTCTCTTAACTTTACATAACAAATAATACCAACATCCTGCTGGTCAGATCAGTGTAAAATGCCAAAAGCTTAAAGGACTATCCTCACGTGAACCCTGAATGTTTTGCAGACAAACACATCTGATAACTCACCCCTTTCTGTAGGCGTTTGCGAAGCAAATCCGACCCTCCGGGTTTATTTCCCAAATTTGGATATCTTGCCTTCAGCTTAGCCTCTTCTGCCTTCTCGGGACTGATCATCTTTTCATCAACTTCCTGTAAACAAACAGAAGCATGAGAATAATAGTGCGTTCCAGATTAAGTCGGAATTTTTCATTTACAACGCCCCCTCAACTCGGATTTCCAGCTCGGAAAGTCGAAGCAACCCCACCAACCCCGAATTAACAATCCAAGATGGCGGCAGTGAGCGTAAACAATAGTAAAACTGTAAAACCTTTAATCTGCGCTGCTACTGTTGTGTATTTGTGTTTCGTTAAAAAAAAAAAGCTACTCACAGAGCACTGACCAGGCTCTATCCATGAACGTGCTGCAGCAGTGTTTTTACGCACCAAAAAAACAAAACAAAAACACAAAAAATATTGCCTTGTTTTGCTAGTGATGCATGAATGGCTCTACCCTTGCTAAGAATCCTGTTTCTTGCTTTTACTGGAACGGACTCAACATCCGACTTTCGAGGTTTCTGGAACGCAACATCAGCAGCTTCAGGTCAGCACTACAGTTACGCTGACGTTTCAGCCTGCCAAAACCTTCAAATTATGACTAAAATATATACAACAACGTTTGCCAGCTCTTTATTGAACAGGTGTGCTGGAAACGTTGGTGGCAAAGGGTGATCCTCCATGGAATAGCGTTTAAATTCACCACTCCCGCATATTAACACTAAGCTACAAGGAAGCATAAGCATTAGCATATCCTACTAGCTAACCTACACTCGTGTGGGTTGGACCATATGGGTTGGACCACCGGATGGGATTAATTGCTAAATGTGCTGTAAAAACTGTACCTATCAATAGCCAGGATGGCATGTTAGTTAACTAGAGAGGGAGTGATCCAGCAGCTGTAGTTTAATGAGAATTGACACTGTGCTGAGATAAGCTAATTTTAGCAGCTGAGCTAACCGATGGTTTGAATGTCATGTCAGCGAACACCAAAACACTGCCAGCAGCCAAAACAAAGGGCGAATTACGGCGTAATACAATGTGCGACGAACATTATTAATCTGGCTATCGGTAGCTGGCTTCAATTAATATGTCAACAACGAGCGCAAAGAGGAGGAGGAGGAGAGGCTAAGCTACAGTGTTACGACGAAGCAACAGTCCCCAGTGCAGTCGTGAGGAAATGCCGCGCGTTTACCTTCTCTTCCACCGGCGTCTCCTCGGCTGTCTGCGTCTCTTCGTTATCCCCCGACATCTTTAAACAGTCGTGATCTTTGTCAGGAGACCGCTCACCAGCTGCACAACAGATCCACGAATCCCCCGCTCGCGTGCTGCTCGCCCGCTCCGATTGTGACTCACCGAACCCACACGAGAGCTGCCGATCGCTGCCAAGCGCTCACTCCCGCACAAAATTCTACGTCACATGCGGAGACACCACGCGCGGTCTCGCCGCGCACCCGCACGGGGTACGGAGCTCGGATTTAGGTTGCATAACGGCATAAAGATCAGCTGCTGGGCCCATGTGCTCTGTCGTAAATCCAGATTTCAGACAATAATCTGGAGGATGGTGAGCCCGGCACCGATTAATGCTGTAAATTTATTCTGTTTTCAAAAAATCTCACTGCGCAAGATCAATAGGCATGCAGCAATACAAAAAAAAAGGGTCTTGCTGCTGATGGAAATCTTACATTCCAGCACATCCCGAAGGTGGCCTATTGGATTGAGATCTGGTGACTGTGAAGGCCATTTGAGTACAGTGAACCCATTGTCCCGTTCGAGAAAATAGTTTGAGCTTTGTGACATGGCCCGTTGCATGTCACAAAGCTGGAAGCAGCCATCAGGAAATGAGTACACTGTGGCTATAAAGTGATGGACATGACATTTAAACAACGCTCAGTTGGTGCTAAGGGGCCCCTACCAATAAAATATCCCCCATACCATTACACCACCAGCAGCAGCCTGAAACATTGATACAGGCAGATGGATCTCATGTTCTTTACACCAAATTCTGATGTAACCATCTGAATGTTGCAGCAGAAATTAAGACTCAGCAGACCAGGCAATGCTTTTCCAGTCTTCTATTGTCCTGTTCTTCACTGACAGGAGTGGCATCTGCTGTGATCTTCTGATGCTGTAGCTAATCTGCTTCAAAGATTTGAACTGTTGTGTGATGAGATATCTCTTTTACATACATTGGTTGTAACATGTTGCTACTGTACCCTTCCTAGGGTAGCACTATAGCCTCACAAGGTTCAAGAAGGTTCTGGGTTCAAATCCAGCCTGGGAGTTTCTGTGTGGAGTTTTCATGTTCTTCCAGTATCTGTGTAGGTTCTCTGGCTTTCTCCAACAGCACAAAGATTAGGCTAACTGGTGACTCTAAATTGGCTGTAGGTGTGAATGGTTGCGAGTCCTTTGACAGATGACCTGTCCAAGGTGTATCCTGCCTCTCACTCAATGAGAGCTGGGACCATGCCTGAATACACTGAGTTGCTGCCATGTGTTTGGCCTATTAGATATTTGGATTACTGAGTATTTGAACAGATGTATTTAATGAAGTGGCCAAGTGTATAATATGACAATGTTATTTTACTTTTAATTAGTTCTGATAGTTATTAACAAGTGAAAGGGGGCAGTCGGAGCAGTATTTAACATTTCAGTGTAGGACTGATGTTTCAATCAGAAGTGTTCATCTCGATTAAAACACCTGCATCTCTGAGCTGAGTGTTTTTTCCTGTTTGTAGGGCCACTTCTCGAATCATTTTTACCCATTTGTCATAACCACTCTACTCCTTTCAAAGCATCTTACTGTATCAAAGGCTTATAAACCTTTCCTTTCACATCCAAACATTGTGTTGAGAACAAAGAGGATCCTTTAAGCTGAGAATGACCCATTTAATCTTTTTCTTATGCTTCAGATTCCAGAAATTTATCATGCTGAAGACAGTAGAAATACCAGCAAGGTGGATCCCGTAGTTATGTAAGTTGGAAGTCGTGTCAAGTCCTTTTATTTAAAGGTCTGTGATCTGCATTTATGATTTTGCTCTATATTTTATTATCTCTTATGTACTGAAAAAAAAATTCCATCTATCTGATGTTCTCTCTTCAAAACTAGTTTTCATACACGCCATTTACCGTCTGTCTGCCTCTTTCTCAGAGACATACTGACAACAGGTCCAGACCAGGCGTGTCACATTTTCAAAATAGACCCCCCTTTTCTTAATGGAAAACCAGTATGCCTTAAGAACGGTGGAATTTTCAAAATAAAAGTCCTCAGCCACAGGACGCTATTAGGTTAAAGCCATGTTTGATTTTCACAATTAAAGCCCTGGCAGAGGTATAGAAATTGAACAGGATTCTTTAAAATCTCACATTTCCTACACAAAAGCCTGATATTTTCAAAGTAAAAGCCCCAATTAATTTTAGTTAAGGATGTTCAGAAATGATTTTCAAAAATAGAAGCCATAAGTTATTTATGCTTTACAAAAAATAGCTTTAGCTTTGCTTAAATGTACTGTTTTGAAAATAAATGACTACTTTTAGGTTTGTTTGTTTTTTAAAACTTTGTACTATATGAATATCTCCCTTCAGCTTTCTTTTTTTTTTTTTAGCCAACCTATTTAGCTACAACTTTTTACCAGCAAGAAACAGACCAAGTCTTTTAGCAGCAACAATCTCACTATGAATTCTCCAGAAGTTACATAGTCATATATGGTAACACGGACTCACTGTTCTGAGCCAGAATGAATATATATATATATATATATATAAAAGAAACTTTTCTGTAAGTACATTCAACAATTTAACTTATTTTTAAATGTTCATTGCACCTTACATATATAGTTCACGTTCATGTGCGCACACTTTTTATGCTCTTCTAATTATGGCCTAATGTACAAGGAATACTTTGTGACTCATCCTGAAGACTGTGCTGTGCTGTGTGTGAAAAACGTCAACAATGTACTAAAAACAAGGCCTGTCAGTAATGGATCTCAACACATGTATTTATAGTGTTCTTTTGCACCAGGATGAGTCAGTGACTACAGGCCAGTGTTTAAAATAAAATAAAATGTGTGGGATATGACAGCTGAAAATCAGCTGTCACACCTCACACATCATTCTTGCCATCCCCACATTCTCATTTGCACCTTTTATCTTTTATTTAGCAGAAAGCCAGTTACTGTTTGCACATAGAACTGGAGGTGAGCACCGATGTATCAAAAGGCTGAACAGGAAACATGGCGGGAAAATTAAAACCACAAAGAGACACAGTAGATTTTCCAGACTGCTTTAGAAGATATATAGATATATTTTTTTTCAGATTTGAATATTAATGTCAAAAATACATACTATGATATACAGTTTGCACTACATCATCTTAGCATGGCAGACATCACAAGTAGTAACTGAAATATTTAAATATTAAATAAACTGATGGTAAGTAAACTGAAAGTGAATGTGTAAACACTAAACTAAGGTTATTCCTTCTATTGCAACACTTCCAATAAAGTGGTTTTGTAACAGTACAAAAGTATTAGAATATTTCTATTTTCTGTTTCATTTCCAGTTATATTGAGAAAAAAAAAATCCACAGTGCACTTCTGATGTTCTGCAGTGATGCTTTCAAGTGAGTCTATCTTGATTGCTTGCTCGGCTGTTTTGTTTTTATTAACTTTTCAGTGGTCCATGGTATGGGTTGCACCGCAGTCTGCCACAGGGTTCCTCCTCCGTATGAACAACCTCTGCTCCGAGTTCAGGAATCACAGGGAAACAACTGAGTTCACTTTCAGCTGAGTCAATCTAATCTTCAAAAAATTAAAATCAGAATCTTTTATTATTAAAAGGCCATCATATTCAATTAGAAACAAATTAATCTTGATTTAACCCTTAAGAGGTCCAATTAACATTTCAAATTAACAGAGTAATATCATCTCGACTCTTTTCAAATAAATTTTTGTCTAATTTCTTGTGTGTCTACTCTCCTGCCAGACGCTGAAGGGGATACACACAACAACAGGTAAAAGTATTACCCATCAAATCTGTTAAAACATCTAGACCAGGAGTTCAACATCAGAAATACACCTTAAAACTGTAACCTCTGACTCAACCGCTCTGTTCCACGTTGTGCACTTAACAGAGAACAAGCTTTATTTCTGACGCGTCTCCCAGGATTTTTGTCAGTTTTGGATGACCCAGGATGAAACATAAGTTTGTGGACACAGGCCATGAGAGGCTTTTGACTCTGGTCCTTAAACTTCATCTCTTTTCAAGTGGACTAACGGTCTGAGTCTGTCGCTGGCATCAAGTTGTGACTAATGTTTCAGTAGTGGCCTGCCGGATGGAGGAGGGAGGGCTTCAGGCCTTAGCAGCGGGGAGAGTAGGGCGGGTCAATAGGGGACTCTGTGAAGGACTGGAGCTCGTAGGCAGCACCACTGTCCACCTCCATGGACTTCCTGGAAAACAGCAGACGGATGTCCCTATGGAGGTAGATCTTCCCAGACTTAGAGCTCTGGAACCTGGTGAAGGATGGGAGAGGGAGAAGACAGACAAAGAGCATGAAAAGGAGAGTACAAACATCAGCACTGCTGGATATACGCCACTTTTTTGAGTGTTCAGACAAAAATAACAACCATCTCACCTCAGGTGAATGAGGTAGCGCAAGGTTCGTCCCTGCCCCAGGGCGAGGGGTTTCCTGCTGGTCTGATTGTTTGTGTCACGACGGACGGGAACAGAGAAGGTTCTCTGGCGTAGGAAGGTCTGGTGTCCGGCTGGCATGGCTCGTAGGTCATACATCACAACAAACATCTTTACCACTGTCTTGTTAGGGTTGAATAAGGTCTGAGGGGTTTAACCAGAGAGCATGGCAGAGTTAAGACAGGTTTAAAGTCAGACTTTGTGACAGGTTTTTACTGTCTTCATTTAACTATAACAAACATTTTACATTTAACATGTCATGATGAGGACACACAAAATGAGCATCACTCTGCCTACAATCACAACAATGTAATCAGAGTATTAAGACGAAAACGAAATGCTACACTGTAAATGAATCAAAACATGCCCTTGAATCTGCATGTTACATGATGCAGTTTCCTCTACATCCACAAGGAGTCTCCATTTCCTTTTATTACTTACTGTAATCTGCTCTTTGTTCTCAGCCATGGTACGTTGTGATGTAGCTACATTTTGAAAACATGTCTACAACTGTGAAAGAAATTCCTCACCACTTGAATGGTTCCTGATGGAGGTACACGATAGCCCCTTTTCCCCAGGGACTCCAAGTTTATCACACCCTAAGAGAAAACACACGACAATCAGAAACAGGCATACAGAAGTAATACACAGGAGCTAATATAGATTCATGCTAGGCTCAGGTATACAGGTAAAAAAGGGCTAAATTATTAATTGACAGAGAAAGCAATCTTACCATATATGGTGAGGGAGCGTTGTCATCAGAGACACTGTAGAATGATACATCTACAGGTAAGGTCAGGTGACTGGGGCAGAAGGATCCGCTGGCTCCGACCTCTGCTGTGAAACCCTCCACTGTCCCTAAAGGCTCCAGGCGGTAGTTCAGCACACACTCCTAATGAGACAGTTGAATTTTAAAAACATTACTCTCACTTACAGCTTGACATACCTTTGATTTTCACTTCTATGTTTGTGCTTTTTTTTTTTTTTTTTTAAAGATGTAAAATCTGCAGTATGATGTAAGTTTACGGAGCCAAAAAGGTGAAGTGGACTTGAGCTAATATCAAAAACAATGGCTGAAGAGAACAGATGATCCTGAGTCTGATGCATGCTATACCTCAAAGTTTCCCAGCAGGCTGAGACTGGCAGGTGGAGCGCTGGCACTGAACAGCTGCTGTGACTCATCCGTGTACCCATCTCTCTTTGGACACACCCTGTAGGGTTAAAAACACACATGCTGGATCAACTTGTGTTTAAATGCATTATGTAAGAGCATCTAAAGGTATTTAGATGAGACACATTCCTGGTGTGTTTTAGGTGAGATAAAGAGACCTCAGACTGGCTTCTATTTGTGTGTAAACAAGGGGAGTAGCTTAAAATACTTGTTACACTGAAATCCTAATTCACTAGAAGCACAAAAAAAAAAAAAGACATTTGTGTGCACAGGTCACACATATAAACCTTATATATGATTTTTTCCATCAATAAACTGCTTTTGTCTAAATATAAACAAATAATATCATACAATGCCTTTTAAAAAACCTCAACCAAACTGCTTGTTTAGCAGCTACAATGACCTTTCACCCTAGAATACCAAACTCTTCAAACATCTGCTGTATAAAAAAGCAGCACTGAGCTCCCACCCACATCTGCTGTGTGTAGGCAGAGCCATGAATCTCTCTGTATATAAAGCCAGTTCAGTACTGTCTGCCATTTTGAGCTGAATGTGTGCATTTCTAGATGCAGTCACAGTACAGCAGAGCTTCAGCAGGTGGCACTGTGAGAGGAAAAGTCAGCAGACCCAGCTCTAGCCCTCTGTGAAGCTGCTATGGTCTCCTCTCTCCTCAAGTAGCCATGCAATGCTGATTTATGCAACTGAGGTTACTGTTTCTAAGGGTGTGATTAAATCTTCTCTAGTTACAATATAATCTCTAAACAAAATACCTCTATCCAAGAGGACAGAGGTATCTTGATATTTGTTACAATAGTAAAAGCTGTAATGCTGCAAAGTGAGACAATGGAGGTTTTAAAAATCATGATGAAAAGTATGAGTAACTAGATCCAGATGGTACTCTAATTAACAACGTGGGAGGCAACTGTAAGACAAAAGACTGCATTGTAACTAGTTAAAGTGCCCTGAACTTATCTTCTTGGACAAACAGAGTTGATGGGTAGTAACTTTAATAACACAGTTCCCAGGTAACTGTGAACTGTGCATACCTTTTCCCAGAGGCCCAAGGCAAACCCTTACAGCCAGCCACAGAGGTGTCCAGGTCAAAGTAGCCTGTTTGACTTTTCCTCTGAGGAACCTGTAGCAGACACACAAGACATGATTAACACAGAGCAGGTGCTGCTGGTTTGGCGGCAGCTGGTACAACAAGATTGAGATTGTAAAAGATATATATCAATTTTTGTTGAACATTTTAACTTTAATGTTTTTAGATCACAGGAGAGATTATGACAAAAAAAAAGGCACTGCATGAAACTCACAGCTTTACAATACTTTCAACATTAAGCAACAGATTGAATCTGTTGCTAAAGTTATAATAAATAACTTCCTCTCAGCATGACTGTGTTTTGTACTATATGTGTGAGTTTGTTGATGGTGACACTTAAGTGTGTGTGTATACATTTGAGTGTTTGCAGAGTACGCATGAATGTGATAAGACAGGAAACTGTGATGATGAAACTTAATATGGCAGATGAGATGCCTTATGTACCACCATGTGTGTACATTAACTCAAAAAAAAACAACAACAAAAAAACTACTCCGTAGCCCAGCAGAAAAAATAAAAAAACAAAACAAAAAACAAAAAAAACCCAGATCTCTTAATCACCAACATTTAAAGTACTGTTGCATTTTCAATGGAGAAGCACAGTGAGTAATGCTTCAGATGGAAACATGAGGTGGTGAGTGTGGTGTTATGACAAAGAATGGCATGACTACAAAGCATGGCTAAAACATTAGGTAAGCTTACATCTGACTCAAGTGTCTTCTCAGCAAATGTTCAACTTTGAAGCCAAGAATAACCGTTTCATTTAGAAGATGCACGAAGCTACCGTGCATGAATGTGTGTGCGTGTGTGTACTTTTCTTACAGGGCTGGAGAGCAGAGGCAGGCCGGTGCAGGGGTGGAAGGCCTTGGTTGCTGTAGCGTCTAATGAGTGGCGATTCTGTTTCTTCCAGCTGTTGCAGGGACGCAGAGGGGAGGGGCTTGGAGCTCGCTGGAGATGGAGAGGGAATAAATTAAGACAGCTTTCAAGTGGACAGGTGAACTGACATCTGCTTATTTCACAAATTGGTTTTTGAAATAAAGGAACACTTTTTTGGATAAATGAGTTTAGATGAAAAAAATAAACACTGTTACACAGTTGCACAACAGATATAAAGCTATCACCAATTAGCATAGCTTAGCTTAACATAAAGCCTGATACTTTACTGCATCAACGTCATCACGTTTCATTTGTCTTATATATGTAAGAGAGTGATTAGTACAGGTGTGACACCTGGAGCAATTGTTGATTCCTAAATAGGCTATCACACAAGTGTATGGACAAACAATGCTCATTAGAGAATGTAGTCTCTTACGAGGACAGTAGAAGGTGGAGTCATATCTGGACTTGATGTGCTGGAGCATCCAGAATCCGGGGGTGCCTGGTTCTCATCCTGGAGGGCAGGGGCCTGGGCTGGTTTGCAGTTCTGCATTTGCATTTGGGACTGAGGCTGAGGCTTGTTGTGGTCGTGGCTTCTGTTACAGTTCATGGTTGGGCTGGCATCATCGCAAGTCCAGTAAGAAAACTGGGCATGCCTGGAGCTATTTTCAAGGATGGGGGAGGCAGGGGGGGATTCATGGCTGCTGGGTGTCCTGACTCTGAGCTTTTCCTGTGGGGGAGTTCGTAAACGCTGACCAGCCTGTGCGTGGCACTGGCCTCTGAATAAGGATTCTTCAAGTGTAGACTGAGCACCATTTTGGGCCCGGGTAGAATGGCATTCGGCACCCCGATCGACTCGGGGCTTGTCTGTGCAAACAGGTGTGTGTGTGGCAGCCGTGTGTGTGCTGCCTCTGTGAGGCTCGTGGCTGGGTATGTGGCCGTTGGTGTAGCCATTGGTGGCAGTGTGTGAGGCCTGGGGGATGTGTGTGGTGTGTGAGTATGTGCGGACTGTGTGTGTCACTGTTGTTGTGTGAGTATGGTGCAGAGGGCTGCCGCTTCTGCTGTGCCTGGGAGACAGAG
Source organism: Cichlasoma orientale (assembly GCA_034780415.1). Lineage (NCBI taxonomy): Eukaryota > Metazoa > Chordata > Actinopteri > Cichliformes > Cichlidae > Cichlasoma > Cichlasoma orientale. Next base: position 18,744 of record JAVDPK010001240.1, read on the forward strand.
AGGGGACAGACAGTCTCTCCTGGATGAGCCTAGTAATGTCTTGAACTGCCTGGGCAATGAGGGAGCTGTCTGTCTCCCTCTCCCTGTCTATCTCGTTCTCTCTGCTTGCCTCCTTCTCCCCATTCCTCTCCTCTTCTCTATCTCTTGTCTCAGTCATTTTCAGCTTCCTGCAGGCTGCAGGTTTAGGGGAGGAGCTTTCCCATTTCCCAAAAGAAGTGTCAGTCACAGGTGTGTTGAATGGAGTGGGCCACACACGTCCCACAGACTCATAGGGCGGTACCTCGGTCTCTTTGGTCTTACTGGCAGTTATATCATCATGGTTACTGCCCCACGTGGCTTTGGGAGGGTTGTCAGAAGCAAACAGGCCAGGAGGGAGTGGGGGTGCTGTGGGGTCACAAAAATTGAGCCTTTGTGCAATGCGGGCGATCACTTCCTGTCTCTCTTGCAGCAGGGAACCGATCAACGGGTTTGTTTCAGGGGCAGCAGGCCTCGGGGAAGGGCAGCGGGGTGGCTCGGCCATGGAAAAATTCTTTAATGCTCTCAGAGGTTCGGGGATGGCATTCTTTGACCTCTCATTGTTGTTGGTACAAGAACCATAGTCCTCTACCTGTGTGGGTTCAGATGAACCATTGAGAGTTGAGTACAGCCACTTCCCTGCTTTACTTGTGGGAAGTGGGGAAGGGGAGTGGGAGCGGGAGGGTGTGGGGGAGTGAGAGGGCCTGTGGAACAGTGGAGAGCCCTGACGTTGGGGGCTGCTGCCCTGTGGGAGCTCTCCATTCTGATAAGAGTGATTTTCACCAGGCTCCTGGGTCTTCTTGCTGAATGGATGTGGCACAGATCTGTGAGGAAGGCTGTTAATGGGGATGTTGTTGATGGGGAGATTGGGAATGGGTAAGCCATTGAGGAGAAGGCTGGACATGGAGTTGGAGCTCTTGCTGTATGTATTAGAGTTGTTTAGGAGATTGTCTTTATTGGTGTCCTGGTTCTTTTTGAGGGTGGGCAGGCCACTATGGCTGTTAAGGTTTGGGCTGAGGCTGGGAGTCTTGCTGTAAAGTGGAGGAAGGCCAGTATGGATGCTGCAGGCCAGGGTGGGATAGGTGGGTTGTCTGGGGAGTGACTGGACACGAACCTGCAGTGCAACACTCTGGGAAACATTGGGGACTGGAAATACGTGCTCTGAAGGTGGCTGGGAAAACTGCCACACCAACTCCTCATCAGCAGCACTGATCCTATTGGATGAGAGATCATGATTCAATAAACAAGGTCCTGTTACACTGTTAAATCTTAAAACACTTTAGAATTATCTGAGCTGTAATTACATTTTAGAAGTGCACACAAAATTTACACATGTATACAGTAGTGTGGAAGCCTGACTGCCCATCAGTGTTACAGTCTTCAGTGACAGATCTGACCTGTACAGGATGTTTCTGGGGACGATGCCATGGGAGGCACTCAGCCAGGCGCTGAGCTGGGAGAAAAAGACATAAGAACGAACAGCCAACAGCAGGGTCTTCTCCTCAATGAAACGGTCGCCGCTTCTATTAAAAACAGGAAGTGTGCCAGTATGTCAGGTTAATGAGAAAATGATGTGTATTTTTTTTTTCTTTCAAACACCGTTCCCTGTTCCTACACATGTGAGTAGGAAAGTAGGCCAATATGTCAGGCTAATTAACTCCCTGAAAACCATGCCAGCTAACAGCATTTTTTGTTTTATGTTTACCATTACCATTTATGTTGACCATTGTTTTAGTTTCTGCTTCCTTTAAACCTTTTTCCCTTTACTTTGTTACCAGATGACAACAGTAAATAATAATCTGGATTACTCTACAAGTAGACTTAGTGAAAGATGAAACTTCTCGTGACCTATGCTGCAGTGAGTTTTTCCCCCTAAAATTCATTAAACACTAAAATAGATGAATATATAAATAAATATCAGCAATTTGACTGGTCTTGTGAAAGCTTTACAGTTTTATTGTATGTTATGCATGTAATAGATATAAAATTTAGAGTAAAATAATATTTAAAAACTGTGTATGTCATTGTATTTTATTCTTTTTGAGTTTCTCTATCACCTTTTAAACCACTTTGCAGGTGATTTAATATATTTTAAAATATGTTTAATAATAAAATGCAAATGTTATGCAGCATTTGAGTGTTAAAATACGTTGTCATACTAAGACAACTATTAAGGCCCATGTTTGGTCCATGTGCAATAGGTATGCTGCTAAAACAAGCACATGCTCATCATATCTAGAACCCCAACATATCTTTTCAAGTTTAACAGCTGCAGTGACCCCAACAGGTGTGTTATAGGATTCTGCATCCATGAATATACTAATGTCTGCTTGGCTCAGAGTGATGGAAATTGTATCATCAGACTGTGAGTGCGAGGCTCCGTGCGGATGTCCACAAGCCTGCCACTGTTTGACTGCTCGTCCAAAATGCAACTTAATGTGTAATTTATCAATATAATTTCCCTATCACTAAGGCATTAATAGCTCTGACAATAATAACAATTTTGTATTCCGTTAAATTCCAAGTCTTTTTTCAGCTAGTCCTGACAGTATCAAACAGTCCTGAGAGCAAGTAAACAAGTTGTGTTTGTGTTGTTTCTTTGAAAAATTATTCTGGTAGCCTGAGCAGTTACTTGAACTCTTTCAACTCCAACTTCAGTTTTTTTTAGAAACAAAATCTGCCTGCACAAGAATGTATTTGTGCTTAATATGATACTGCATCAGCAAAACAAAATGTCAAAGTAAGCAGAGTATATGACAGCACCAGAGAACAAACATATGCTTCTTTGTTTCTTGTATGGAAACGGTGGATGATGTACTTTATGAAAAGTGACTAAAGGGAGCTTTTCTTGCATTCCCCGTGTTCAAAAAAAGTACAACTGTGTATGTGTGTCTCTTACTGTCTTGGAACTGCCTGCAAGGTCCATCTCTCCAACAGCAGTGCATCTTGTTTGATGACTGGGTCACTGATGAGATCACTCGGGGGGCACTCGTCGCCATAGCAACAGTCTGGAAGGAGCATGACCTCGATCATGATGGGGATGTTGTTCCTCCAAAGTAGGATCACCTCAGAACGGGTTCTCCTCGCCTGCCGACACTGGGCACACATACATCCGCAGACAAAGGTGAGCGGTTAGTGTTCATTAGTGACTTTCAACACCAAAGTTAGGGATCGCCAAAGTTAGGGGCACAGCAGGTGGGACCCAGAGGAGCTGAGTGAATTAATGCTAATAACCCCTGAATATAAATAATAAGGAATATACAGTTTATTACGTACACCTTGCAAAAATTAAAGCAGACTAACATATAAAGTTAGAACTCTGTTGACATCTTGTAAATATGCAATTATTAAGAATCATTCATTAATATAATGTACAGCATGTATCCCATTAGATCAGAGGGCCTCAATTATCACTCATGAAGTGGAAACATCCTCTGTTAACATGGAGACATTTTTATATGACAGTATTTTTATGACTATCAGTTTGATCTTATATCGTGGAACTGTGGCTTTAAGACCTGTGTATTCTTCCAAAATGTCCGTCTGGTTTTATTAGTGTTATAAATTGTTGTGTGCCTTGGGGCTTGCTCTGGGTTATGTGATGATGTAACTGTAAGAAAAGGTACACAGCTACAGACTACAGTGTGTACAATATATTGCCATAAGTATTCACTCACCCATTCAAATAATTGAATTCAGGTGTTCCAATCACTTCCATTCTCACAGGTTTATAAAACCAAGCATCTAGACATACAGACTGCTTCTACAAACATCTGGGAGAGAGTGGGTCGCTCTCAGGAGCTCAGTGAATTCCGGCATGGTACCGTAATAGGATACGACTTGTGCAACATGTCCAGTCATTAAATTTTCTCGCTACTACATATTCCGCAGTCAACTGTTAGCGGTATTATGACAAAGGTGGAAGCAACTCGGCCATCAAATGGTAAGCCATGTAAAATCTCAGAGCAGGGTCAGCAGATGCTGAGGCGCACAGTGCGCAGAGGTCACTGACTTTCTACAGACTCAATCACTACAGACCTCCAAACTCAATGCTGCCTTCAGATTAGCTCAAGAACAGTACGTAGAGAGCTTCATGGAATGGGTTTCCATGGCTGAGCAGCTGCATACAAGCCTTACAGCACCAAGCACAATGCAAAGCATCAGATCCAGAGGTGTAAAGCACGCTGCCACTGGACTCTAGAGCAGTGGAGATGTGTTCTCTGTAATGATGAATCATGCTTTTCACCTGACAATCTGATGGACAAGTCTAGGTTTGGTGGTTGCCAGAAGCGCAGTGCTAGTCTGACTGCATTGTGCAAAGTGTAAAGTTTGGTGGAGGGGGGATTATGATGTGCTTGACCCCTTGATTCCACTGAAAGGAACTCTTAATGCTTCAGCATACCAAGATATTTTGGACTATTTCATGCTGCCAATTTTGTGGGAACAGTTTGGGGACAGCCCCTTCCTGTTCCAACATGACTGCACACCAGTGGACAAAGCAGGTCCATAAAGACATAAATGAACAAGTTTGGTGTGGAAGAATTTGACTGCCCTGCACAGAGTCCTGACCTCAACCCAACAGAACACCTTTGGGATTTTATTAGAGCAGAGACTGTGAGCCAGGCCTTCTCGTCCAACATCAGTGTCTGACCTCACAAATGTGCTTCTAGAAGAATGGTCAAGAATTCCCATAAACACTCTCTTAAACCTTGTGGAAAGCCTTCCCAGATGAGTTGAAGCTAATATAGCTGCAATGGGTGGGCCGACATCATATTAGACCCTATGGATTAAGAATGGGATGTCACTCAAATTCATATGCAAGTGAAGGCAGATGAGCGAATACTTTTGGCAATAAAGTGTATTAGCATAATATAGTGTACCTGGAGATTTGCAGCAAAACCTCAGCTGTGGATCTGTATGATAACAATTTAAAAAAAAATCATGGAAGTATATTGCATAAACCGGATGAACCAGTATATTGCCCAGTACCAGGAGAGCCTGCTTTTAGTTTACATAACAAAGGCTGCGTGAGTAGCTGTGTACATTGCTTAAAGAAAGGAAAAATTCTGTGCCTGAAGGGGGAATAAGAAGTCATCCCACAGAAAGTTTTCACAGTTTTGTGCCTTTTACACATCAATTTCTGGTAAAATGTTCACAAGTGAGAGGTGATGCAAATGCAGATGTTATAAATATTGAGTTGAACGTATCTTCTGCTTACAGGTCAGATTGACAGTGGCTATGGAGCCAACTGTGACTTGAATGTTTTCCTTTGTGTACTTGCTGGCTTCCTCCCACAGCCCAAAGACATGCAGTTAGTGGGGTTAGGCCAATTGGTAATTCTGAATTGCCCATAGGTGTGAATGTGAGTGTGAATGGTTGTCTCTCTGTGTAAGTCCTGCAACAGACTGGTGACCTGCCCAGGGTGTACCCTTCCCTCTGTGGCAGCTAGGATAGGCAGCCCCAATACCCTGAATTGATTAAGCGGAAGAAAATGGGTGGATGAATGGATGATGATTCCTGATGTTAACATGAAAGGTGGATCTAAAATGCAGATAAATGCATTAGTCACACTTTGCTCACTCAGAAACCGTAGTCTAGATAATTAACTTCTACAGAAAAATATATTGACAGTAATATTTTCTACATTGGGATATTGTGCCTTAGGTCAAGCTTTTTAACCAGCTGCCTAAAGCCCTGCTTTTCTACCATGTAACTACATCACTATTTTCCATCTACCTTTTGCACTTCCTGTCATAGAAAGTCTAACTAGCGAGTACTGCAGTGGCACTCAGTGGAGTAATTTGTTTACATTTGGGTCGCACATCACCAGTTGTACTTGATGGTTTGTTGTTTCCACCTTTAGCGGGAACAGTTTTCTTGCACATTTTGCAAAGCATTGTGCTTTGCTGGAGGTTGTTGAAGTAGCTCCCTTTTTAGGTACTAAAACGTCATCTGAGGGTGACACACAGCTCTCAGACATGCCCGGGCTCATCTTGTTGTTGTGTGCACCATAGAACGTAAATACATGGTATTACTATAGCAATGGTATCATGATATGACTTTTTTTTTTTTTTTTTGGCCACGGCGGCTTTTATTAGTAGTATCAAGACAGGAAACTTTACAAATACATATAGGGCTCCTTTAAATATATACATACAGCCATATTCTTGATGTGCAAGACTTAAAAAACAAACAAACAAATACACCCCCCATTAAAAGTAGAGGACAGTGCCAGAGATCTTTATGCCCTGCACAGATATATGTAAAAGGTCTTACCTGGGGTAATTTGTCGCTGCATTCATGCTTGTGAAGAGGAGGCATGGCTGACTGGGCTGGTGGACAATGTAGCCCCTCAGTCCTGCCCTTCACAGAATACTCTGGTGTCCTTCCCTCTGTGATGAGTAAGGTCAGGAACACCAGGAACTCCTCCGCATCGTACTCAAAAAACTCCTCTGTTGCATCTAGGCAAGACAAAGGAACAGAGGGTCAGCAGATGCTATATAACAACTGCACATTCAAACAAAAAATGAGGGGCCAGCTGTAGGAAAGCAGCAATTAAAAAACAAAACAAAACAAAAAAATGTACCCAAACCAGAAAGCCACCTGTTCTGTAGTGATACATGCTTGAAAATGGCCATTTAACTTGGGCTGGAAAAACCTGTTTAAAGAAGGGGTGTGGGGAAAGGCAATGAATGACACAAGTTTTCCAGTTTGGCCACTTCAAAGGAATATATTTAGACTATCCATGTCAGCTGAGCTGTTGGGTGAAGCCACACACTGATTGTTTCTTCGATACACGGCACGCACACAAACATGAGCCATGCTGATGGTGACATCATTAATATTCATTGGAAAAACATTTACGAACAAAAGCAGTTACATGAGGAAAACACAGAAGGGAAACAATAAGAGTGAGTGCTCCACCAGTTTCGCCAGGGGCCATGGGTGGGGCAGGCAGGACAGAGCAGGACCTTTCACTGGACGAGGTTATTCCCCTCTTACAGTTAAAATTAACAGCTATATAAGAGCACAAAGGACAGCTAAATGTCACAACCAAATTTCAGCTCATGCTGAGCCACTTTTAAGCAAACAGGTGACTTAAAAGTTGCAGTTGGGTCAGTCAGATAATACAAAACTGCCTCCTCTGTCTCTTTCCACAACAAAATTAAACAAATCCCACTGTTTGGGTTATAAATGAGCTTAGATCTTAAGGAGGGTATTTTTAGCACACAGTTGAAGAGCCCGTCTTAGCTCTCCATCTCCTGCACTTCTCCAGAGAAAACTCCCAGAATCCCACAGGAGGTCAGCTGATACACAGCAGCACAAAGAATCACTGCTTTCTTTGTCTGATGCACAGAAGGTGCCTGCACGTATAATCTCTAAAGGTCTAAATATTTGAACCAGCAGCAAACCAAACTGAAGTCAAATTTAGGTGAAAACATCTCTGTTTTTTTTTTTAAATTGTTTTTACTATGCCCATGCCAGGTCCTCACAAGAACAGAAGTGCAGAAGCACATAAACACACCCTGTCCTCCTCCCACCAGAGCAGGGCTGGCTAGAACAGAGTCCCGCTCAGCTGGCTTTGCAGAAGTGTGAGCTATGAGCTGCTGCTGTATATATGTGTGTATGTGCATATCACAGCCAGCCAGCCAGTCACACACATTCCTCTCAGGGAACTCCTCCTACATGCCTTTGAGCTGCTGCTGCACGTGGAGAGAGATGCAGTCCAATACAAAACATGAGGAAGGAGGGGGGGGGGGGGTCCTGTTAGCCAGCTGTAGGCTGAATAAAAGCAGGGTAAAGGAGATGGAGAGGGAGGCTATATTCAGAGACAATCTCCTTTTCTTTAAGGGCTGAATCAGAACTACCTGAACAAAGGAAGCAGGAGCCCAACAGTGAGCTAGAACAAAAGAGCAAGAGACAGGAGCAACGGGGTAATATATGACAAAGGTCAACATTCAAGGACACAGTCTCTTGTATTTACATGAGAGCTGGCCTGCACACATTGGATATGGTGGGTTCTGGCTGGCCGATTTGCAGCCATGGTTTGATGTTCCTTGTCGGTCAAAGAGGCTCCTGGTACTAATGTGATCTGGGCTAAAGGTGACACTCAAGAGCAAAATGAAGCATGGAGTGATGAACTGGGGGTGGTTAAGTGATTAAGTGAGCAGAGAGAAAAAAAAAACAGCCTCTGAGAAATTGTGTGCTGAACCCCCTCCTTGAACACACACACACAGCCCCCAATTTATATGTGCACACAGTGGGTGTCAGATTACTTCGTTCTAGGAAAGCCAGACTCAGGAACACATACACCCCTAAAGCACATATGGCAAAAAGACACATGAATGCCAACAAACAAGGACATCACAACACACAACATGCACACAAAGGACCAGTGACAAAGGCTCGGGTTAAGGGGCCCAGTCTGCGTATGTGTAGATGAGAGCTGTCATTCATTAAAGGACTGCGCCTGAATAGAGCATTCTTATGAAGCTTTCTGGACAAACAGGTCGGGATATTTTCCTTTCTCACGTGTAGCTACATAGCAGAAAATAGCCCTGCTTTCAGTAGTAGGAATGCTTTAAAGGCATTCAGACCATTGCAAATATGCTGTGTGGTTTAAGCAACCAGCACGATTATGCGGTGACCCGTAGGCTCCTCTTGTTTGTGATGTACCGTTGTTGTCCTTTAGCTTAGCTCCTGCTGCGGAGAAGACTTAAGACTTGGTAGACAAATAAGTGAAAGGAATGATGAAGCGAGTGCGCGAGACTGTAGCAGGGCAAAATAAGTCCATTGCTCATCAACCGTGTCACATGATAAACAAAGATTTAATAATCATGTGACCTTGACCTTCAGGAGTTGATCTTTGCATAAGGTCTTGATATTGAGAAGAATAATTTTTTTCCCCCTCAAGATGGCACCACGGTAGGCAGCTTGTTACCTCAGCTCCCAGTTTGGTTCCTTTTCTTTCTTTCTCTTATCTTATAATCATGCAAGGTTTCATCAAAATCCTTGAAAGCATTTGTTTGATATGAAGTGGACATGAAAAAACAAAAAATAAAGACTTAACCATATGATCTTGACCTTTGACTTTGACTCCAGTGACCCCATATACAATCCCAACTTTGCTTTGGTCATAAGCTATCTACCAATGAAGTTTGGTAAGTGTAGGTTCTCGAGTTATTGAGTGAACACTCCATGGGTGATCACATAATACCTCCTATCTTTTGATGGGCTTATAAAAATAATGAAAACTGTACATTGCAGCCACCTTTGCCACTTCTCATGTCTGCTTTCTTTGTGTTTAATGTTTTTATAAGCCCTTCCCCTTCTTGGAAAACTTTGCTGTCATTCCCTTTCTTTAGCAAGCCAACTTTTCAACTATCAGATTTTTCACAAATGCCAGGCTTTGTGCTGCTGGCTTTTTGGAGAACTGCATGCAAGCATGTCTGTGTAGGCTGCATACCCCAAATCCTATGCAAACAGACACAAATGCTCTAAGTTGTTGTAAATCATGCCTACAAATAGTTACTGTAATTTTGAAATTTATGTAACAGTTGTCTGCCAGTCATTAAGCCTACAAGTTCAAGGTTCAATCCTGCCATTTCCTTCCCCTTATCTTCTGCTTTCCCACTGGACAGCTACTGATTCATTCTCATCACTCCATTTTTTTCAAAAGATCAATTTTGTCTCTCACTAGTTGATATGTTTGTATGCATACAGTTTGAATTAATGTGTCTGCGAGACGTCATTCCTTTCTTCCTTCAATTGGTTTTTGGGTCCCCTATGTGTGTAAATGATGTTCTTTAGTCTACATTGGTCTCCTTAAATTGTTTTAGAGAAGAACCATAGCAACTACTAACAGTGCTTGAGAAATGCAAACAGAAGACAATCAGGTTCAGGTCCAGTGATGCTTCACTGATAAATGCTGCACTAAGCAAACCCGAACACTAATACATGTACACACAATGGAAAATGTTATTTTCCTCTGTTCCATGTACATGTGATCTCTCCTCCATCTCCTGATCATGTGTGATGTGAATTATATAACAGGATGGATTAAGATTCGGGCGTCTTATTATTAGACCTATGACCGCCTGCCACCAAGTGCAGCCTGAGTCCGCCTACAGATTGGCTGGTTCAACACACGCACACGCACACACAATCACATACACACCTCTCAGCTGTGTCCATCTCCTCGAGCCAAAAGATCAGTATAGTGTCATGTGGGATGGAAAAAGGCCTCCAGGACAAGAGCAGAGGGGTCAGCCTCGATAGCCAATGCTGTCGTCACAGTCAAGTGCCTTAGCAACCTGTTCAATGTGCGTTTGTGTTGCAAACAAATTCCTACACTTAGTTCTGTCTTTATAAAGTATAAAATACAGCCTAGATAAATGTTTACACTGTGTACCCAGTAGTAATGATGAAAACAGAAACAGATGGCATGACAGAGGGAGACAAAGACAGAATGTAAGAGACACACACATTTAGATAAGATGACCCATTAGTCCGTACATCCATGGCCACACACTGATTGTGAAGCTCTCCCTCTTTCTATGGCCAAAGCTACTCTGCTTTCTACACATACAAACATTCAAACACATACACCCGCTAATTTGAATGCTGTGTAAGTACCCATATGGCCACCACTCTCATCCTCCCCTGCACAGCCATTGCTTTACTCTGTATGTGCCACTTCCACAGCAGCATGGTTAAAGGAGACCTATTCTGTGATACATAAACCACTATCATAATGGCAGATACTCCTATTAGATATGATCAAAGTTTAGAATAATGATGTCAGCATATGCTTTTCACAGTCAGTTTCATATAGGATTTTTTTCTAGTTTTTGCTCTGTATGATTTTAATGAGAAGGGCTATCCATAATATGGTCATCTCAGGCACACAGCTCTGCCTATGAGCACAGAAGCCCCACCCACCCTGCTATTTGAGCTTTCTGTCTATGAGGGGCAGCCAATGAGAAGAAAGTTGGGTAAAAGGAGGAAGTAAAACAGCTTTTTTTAGACACAGGATTAAATAACTAAACTAGATTTGTATTATTTTGAACTGTGACTCGTGCAAAGCTATTCTAGTAGATTATTTAGCTAATGAATATTTTCACTACTGACTAATCTATATATTTTTTTTCTTCATATAATCCATTTTCAATTAAATACCAGAGAACAGTTCCTACTCACCAAAGGGGCACCTTCATATATCCAATCCAGAGAAGTTTTGTTCACTCTCTTGTGTTATAAAAACATGAAATCCTAATACTTAAGAGGTAGAAACAGCAACTATTGGATGTGTGCTTCAAAAATTGCTAAAATATTCACTTCATTCCCAAAAGTGAGATGGAGGTGACTGGAGGTAAAAGCCAGTGGCAGAAAAGGAAAATTCACACATCAAAGTCATTATGGGAATTCAATAATGCAGAGTTCACCTACCTAAAGCTGGACTACTGATTATCCAAAAAGAGAGTATAGCTTGCACAAAAAGGGGGATAACATACTGCAAAGCAGCAGCCAGAGTTCACAAAGAGAAAGACAGAAGGTCTGCAGAGATACTGAAGGAGACAGATGACTGAAGGGCAAAGAGGAAACCTACAGTTAGTTCAAAGGGCAGACAGGAAGTTATTTTAACCATGTTTTCAGTTAACTGTCTGTCAAGTGAATTTCATTTAAACGTTTGAACCCTGAATTTTTTTTATTTTTTTTTTTAAATATAGAGAGAATTAGGTGACATTTGTCTCAGCTGAGTTCCTGTCAAAGCACATCCACAGGAAAAAGAAACAGAAAAAAATAAAGAAATGTCAAACAGTTATTCTGCAAATGAGACAGGTCTTAAAGATGAGAACAGCACAAACACATAACATGACACGCCCTGTGCATTGTGAGTGTTGTCAATATTAGACTGTGGATTTCTTTGATTTTCTCTTAATTAATCTGTGAGTGTAACACTTATTTTGCAATAAAGGGGAAAAAAACAACACATGATTCAACATTTATATAACAACAACAAAGATCAATCAGTGGGTGTTCCACTTGCCATTGTATGAAATGTCTAATATTAGAATCAACTCAGAAGCATGAGAAAAGGGAACAGTAAATACACATTTGCTTTAAAAGCCCTGTAAAAATAATGAGTAACTCATAGTAATCACTGAGTTTCCTCCACTGCTCTAGTGGGGCTGAGTCAATTTTCTCAAGATGAATAAACAATAAAACTCAAAACAAAGATTTTTACAAGTGGACCAATTTCTTAAGAAAATTCAAGCAAGCAAAGAAACAAAAAGGGTATTTGCAACTTCTGAAAGTTAAAATGCTCGGTCTTGGTCTTGATGCTTTTGAGGTTTTAAGTTGATAAGTGTAAGACATTTGATTTTTTTAGGACCTGCAGACTTCAGATAACCAGCCAGCCTGGAGGCAGTGCATTAAGGCAATTTCCAGGCAGCTTCAGCACAGCAGTGGCAGCAGTCTGTTGGGCTCACTGAGGTGTGTCAGCTTAACACACAATGATATCTAACTCTTTCTGAATGGAGCCAAACAGAAAAGGTTCAGTCTTTTCAATCACAAATTTCTTATTCTGATCGGGTACAGCTGTGGATGTCCTTGATACTTGAACAATTCAAAGTAAAGGTTTTTTTTGGCTGCACTTGCACCTCTTAGTCATCACTGCATGAAATATAAATTAAAAATGTGATGCAGTAATGACCTCACCTTCAATCATGCATAGATTGGACATAGCAGATGTGCCAAGTACTCTAGGGCTTGCAAGATATAGCCAACTGATTTTTAAGCCAGAGCTTTGCAGAACACAACCCTGCGGTATATAATGTACAGTATGTATTATTAAAGGGATCAGTAGAATAAAACAAAGCATTGGTTTTGTGTCATGATTTTAAAAAACCCCTGTGCATCAGTAATGGAAAAATAAAGAAATAAACATACATTTAATAGCAGTTCCATTTCACTTATGAAATAAGGATGAGAATCTATTGTGCCGAATGCAGTTTCATTCAAAGGAGAGGTTAAAAAAAAGCAGCATATGTCACGTCTTTTTTTTTTTTGCCATAGTTGCAACAGCATCAACACCAGTAACCAAAGGAAACAGCACCACAACATATGACATGGTGCACTGCTGGTGCACAGTATAACGTACATCTAACAGAGCACCATCACTCTTTCTCTAATGTTGCAATGCAATATTTGCAACACAATGCAATATTTTAATTATGTAGACACAACTGTACTCCGGACTTTGGATTGGGGAAAACTGAGATTCCCTTTTTTACATTTTTAAAATAATTTTGCAGCCCTAATACAGATAAAGACACACTCACAGCTGTATTTACAAGACAGTTCTTCTATGCTAAATCCCTTTACTGCAGCCTCCAGTGTGATAAATATAGACACAACTTGGTAGCTCTTGTTCTGTTTTTTTCTCTCTCTTATTTTAAAGTCAAGGTTCCCACAACCAACTATTTGATGACTTAGTGATGGCGTCTGCTATGAAAACCATATTAGAAACTGCTAAAGTGGAGAGTGCCTGAAGTCATACACTACTGAAAGATAAGAATAATTATCAGTAGAACAAGACTGTGAGAAAAGTTCCAACAGCCACAAGTTACTTGCTAAAATGCTGACATCCATACAATTCTCTACTCCTTTGATTTCTACATATTCTGGCTGTTATGCTGAGCTAACTCTGTATCAGTATCACAGTACAGACAACTTTATGGACTATTTCTAAAGGGGCTCCCCTAAAATCTACCACAAAGCTATGCTTATGCAAGCAGCCTGATGTCCACTATGCAACTACCCAAAACCATGAAAGCACATTTTCAGCTTCAAAGTATACAAATGCTCTGGTGGCAAAGCAGGTGGCACATTTGAAGTGTCAGCAGCTCCGGCAACTGCATTTCTACCACTATGGGAATTGTTTGCAAGGCTGTTTTTTTTTTTTTTTTTGTTCCATGGCTAGTTCTGCAGTTTGACTGACTATATTTGGAGACCAGGTGGTTTACAGGACCAATCTAACTGTAACTACAATGCCTCTACATCTGAAGGATTATAACTATCTGTCCCAAAATATATTAAATGCTGCAGGAAAAGAATATTTACCCCTCGACTGTCAATCATTAAGAATGTGTCCACATAGATTATTCACAAAATCTGGTAAAGATCTGGCACACAGATTTCTTGCACAGAGTGCTTGCAATTCTGCTTATGTCAGCATAGTGTTTGTTTTCCTGACTTTACTATGTTGATGTTCCAAATGTGACACAGTGTTTACAGTCTCATGAGGTTAAGTTAAGAAGTTCGGTTAAAAAAATCTTATGTTGTCTGGTCTTTTTGTGTTCCACATAATAGCAGTGAAAAGCAAAAAACAGATCTTCCACAGTTCTTGCCAAACAAGAGGTCACTAAGGAAGTGTCTGTTTTTGTAGTCAGTTTCAGCATTTCCATGACATGTGTCATGAACCTCTCATGTTAAAAACATCTAGACTGTCTAGGGTAGATTATCTCCATAGTGTGATTGATCAACTGTCCCCAGTTAAAGTCAGGAATGACTCATGTATAAGTTAGAAAATGAGGACAAAGCACTGAACACAATTGTTACAGTATATGGATGGTCTCCCTCTTAAGCTTTGTAAGTAAGTAAGAAAGAAAGAGGGAAATTCCATCTTATGCCAAAAGAAAACACCTCAGGACAGGCTTATTAGTTACAGCACCCCCCCCCCCAAAAAAAAACAAAAACAAAACAAAAAACAGTCAAACATCTAAGTGAACAGTCTTGTATAACTTCACACATTCAGAAGATAACCACCCCGACAGTCATGTGCTACATATCACAAGCTAACAAAAGGTTTTGGGGGGGGGGGGGGGATCACCTGAACTGTAACAGCTTAGCAGTTTTGCAGCTGTGACCTGCCTGCAAAGTATCAAGTTACATTACCAGTAGTGGCCAATTGTCATTCTTCATCACAAGCCAGAGGAAGCTTTGAATATTCATGGAAAATCTCATGGAAACTTGGTTCCTTATAAAATCTGTCTTGTGTACATCGTGATGCACATGGTTTCAGACAACTGAATTAATCAGATGATATATTTTTAGGGGGTAGGTGGTCACCAGTGAAAAATAAGAAGCCAGTTTTAGAAAGTTTGGACACACTCACACATTCATATGAATTCATATGAATGTGTGTGTGTGTCCAAACTTTTGACTGGTACTGTACAGTGCACCTATGGGAGGAAATTAACAGTTTCAATCTTGCTAAATTTCCTGTGTAAGAAGAACCTGCAATAAGACTTAAGACCCATGTAACCACACAGGCTCTGTAGCAATAAATAACCTCAGCTTTTATTATTAAAAACAAACAAAACAACTTCCAACATAAAAGAAGGAAAATGAGAGATATGGTCTCGGTCATTTTTCTTCCGGCTGAATGATCTAGGAATGGAGGAACACGAACAACAATCATAACCACTGACCAGGGAAGAAAGGTGGGTGGGACACACGTTACCAGGGCAACAGGGAAATTGTGTTAAAGATTCCCGTCACGGTGATTGAAGACTGTCTCTGTATAGGAATGATTTGCACCAATATGTGTCTTTGCAAGTGACAGTTAATGCTTCAGCTGTGCTCTGTGACGGTGCAGTGATCTACACTGAGGTGCTCCAGCTCTATACCACAGCCTTGCTTTGCACATTTTGATTTTCTGTTATGACACTTAAGCCGTTTATGTGATCATGCTTTGTGAGTGCTGAGCTCTCTCTATGTCGTTGCACATGTTATCCTCAGTGTTTATGGTACTCTGAATCGCTATACAGACAGAGCTTTTATTCTCTGTCTCTGCAGTAAAACAGCCGAGGATTGTGGCTTAACTTCACTTGTAATAACAGGGTCAGCTGTATTTCCATAGCTTTTTAAAACATGAATCACACATCACTGCCAGCTCACCTTTCCTGCTTTTGTCTGCCTTGTGTTACAAGATTACTAAACACTGGAAGTGGTGAAGTCTGCCAAGAAACTGGAATGTTTTTTGCCAGAGGCTGTAAATAATGGTAAAGATCTCTCATAAAGAAAGCTCCAGATTCAATTTTAAAAACAAAACAGGTCATAGTTGTTTTAGATTTTTACTAACAGACTAGGAGACCCTGATATTTTAAAGTTCATCAATAAGCTGACTGCCAATGTATCTTACCAATAAACCGTGGACTTTGTCGACAGTTACTTAGCTCCAGAAACACTTTATTGGTATTTTCCTCCTCCTTTCTGAAAACTTTGCCACTTCCCTCCCTTGTGATTAGTTAAAAAGTTCCTCTAAAACTATGGAGAGTGTGTGTGTGTTCCTCTCCCACTCACAACACAAAGGGGCAGATTCACATGAGACATAGCAACAGGTTCTGATTGGCTGAGGGACTTCAGTCCCATTCCAGCTGAGGAGAACCCTTCTGCTTTGTGAACTCAGCTTTTATTCTCCAACTGCCAACAAACAAACACACACACACACGACCCAGACTGACACGCCACCTTGTCCTCTCTCTCACACCCATTGTCAGCCATAAAAAAGAGCAGTTGTTTAGTAGCTCAGCAACATACTGTTGATGTTACATGATAAACAAACTCTGAGCTCATGTGAAAAAACATACATGAAGTGTAACAGGACTCACAAGGACTAAAACAAACAAACTCATCTGAGCTACAAAAAGTTAACTTCAGGCTTTTTTTTTATCTAGTAGGACTTGATTTTATGAAATAGCTATAAAAGAGCTATGCACCTTGTCTCAACTACTATTTTCGTTTACTACTTCACATATCCTCATCTCTGTGTCCAGCTTTAACACTAAAAATTCCAGGTAGGTAAATGTTTTTTTGGATTTGGCTAATGAGAAAAAAATTTGCATGTCAATGAGTTCAAACCCACACGTACTGAAAAAAACTTTTGTTTAGTTCATGCACACAAATCTGTTCAGCTTTCTTACACTATTAGGTCAGTACTGGATGATGAAAGCACCAGTAACAATGGCAGTTTATTAGGGTTAGGTAACTGCGATTGACAGAGTGTAATGAGTCTTCAGGATTTCACTGAAACGACACACTATGCAGGCTGATTTTAGTAATTAGCGCAGCTTTAACTGTACAGACTGACAAAATCAGCTTGCACAGGTTTTCTGAACTGTAAATCGGCACACTCTTGGCTAACCAGTGAACACAAAGGTGTAAATTCAAATCCCATCCTGCTGAGCCACCCAGGGTTAGGAATGAGATGCAGTATGTTCCCTTTATCTTTGACAACCATAGCAACTGAAGTCCTTAAGTAAGGTACTTAAAGCCCTTATTATTCAAATGAGTTGCTTGGTGGCTAAATGTAGAAGACTGGTTATACTGGGCAGCTTTGTGGTGTAAATGCAGCAGATTGAACAACTGTTAAGCAGAGAAAAACTAAAATCCTAAGTGCTGATTTAAGAAAGTTCCACCTACATAAAAATAAAGAGATGGGTATCTCTGACATTTGGTAATAATTCATTATCTGTTCTTGGAGGTCTCCTAATCCTCCCCGAGTTCCCCTGAAATATCCGTAACAGTATCTTCAGAGGTCTGGTATGCCCTCCACAGTGCCCTTTTTGACCTTCGCTTTCTGCAGTATCCTGTTTAACCTTATTCGTAAACACTGTAGCTGTGAGGCCCAAAGCCTGTTATTCAGGCAAGAGTGGTCCTTTTCAACCTCATTGTCTAACTAATATCTGTTATGTAACCTGGACTGGAGTGGAGTGAGTACAGCAATACTGGACAAGGTGGGCACTAGCTAAAGTGAGAATTTCTAAGCTTCAGTGAGGCCAACAGTTAAGTAGACCTGATTAGACTAGCCTGTACACTATAGATTCTACTTTCATTTCTTTAACTAAGATTCTTAATCTAAAAACAAACTGCAAATACACAGCTTGATATTATATCAGGTGTACTGGGAAAAAAAGAAAAAAAAGATGTTTATGAGAACGAGAAAAGTTAAGGTTGATTATTTTTAAATTTATATTCACTCCACATCATACCTCTATTAAATTTCAGCAAGCTGACTGCTAGCAGCTACAGGTCACTAGGGCAGTAGGACAAACCAGCCTCTTTCTGTAATCAGAGCTACCCTGTCTAATGTGAAAGCACAGGCTTTTGACCTCTCCTATGCTGCCAGTGTCAATTTCTAGACAGGGGAGTCTGAATTCAGCAACCCGAGCAGTGTAGCTCCAAAGGCAGTATGAAAAGTGGGCCAGACTGATTTGGTTGGCGAGTGGAATTAGCTGCTGTGGACAAAGAATCAAAAGGCTAAAGCTGACACAGTTGCACAAAACTTTTGCCTTACTCCTGGAAGGGTTGTACAGAATGATTAATCTAGTAGGGAAGGCCAAGGTTGCAGGTCTTGACAGCAAATTTCAACAGTATTCATTAAAAGCATATAACCATATGAAAAACAAAAATCTAACCACTAAAGTCAGCCAAGCAAAGGTGAAGAAGAGCACTAATTCAGTTGAACAGGAAAGAGTGACTGTCAGCTGGTTTGCTGGGAGGATGAAGCAATGTTTGGGGTGATAAAGAATCGCCTGACTCATTACCAAGTCTGGTTGTTGGCCTGAAAGAAATGAGATGACAAAATAGAGTTAAGGAGCGGGGATAGTTGTGATGAGTTTCAAATTAACTTCACCTCACACTGTGGTTAATAAAGAATGTGCTAACACCCTCAGAAAGAGCCCCGAAGGTGCTCTCCATTAACAGAGACTAGGAGTCTGTGTTTGCGTATGTGTACCCATTATTCCATTACTCTAAAAGAAAAACTCACATGAGGGAGATTATTTATAGTAGAAGAACCCAATTAAATATATAAAGAATTGTATCTAATAATTTGCAAGAAAAGTCAATAAAATCGCAGTGTCAGAAAAAAGGTTATTTTTATTTTTGGTTTATTCTGTCTTATTCACACAAGCACATCCATTTATAGTCGCTGTTATGGCGCAAGTACACATCAGCACTGGTAAAGGAAGAGAAGAATTCAAAATCGGACACAAAGAAATTGATGAGTTTTTGGTTTTCCAAAGTTTTTTTCCACATCAATTTGACATCAACTTTGCCATATGGTGCCATTTGCCAGACACAGAACGGCAGATATAATAGGTCCCTTAACAGTGTCATCTGACATTTCATTTCTGAGTCACCTGTTTTGCTCTTTTAGCAGTAGATCACAACAGCACACAGTCAGCATGGAAGAACAAAAACTGGTGAGGTGTCTGGTGTGTGAACTTGATTAAAGTGGTGCTTATGTAAGACCCAAAGATATGTAGTGTAGTAAACCCCCGAAGAGGACTCAACCAAGTTCAGATTCAGCCTGGACTGTTGAGGCTATATTATCATCAACCAGTTGTTAAAAATAAATAAATAAATAGATGACGACTAACACAGTAGAACGGTTTGTTATTTAAATATGTATATTGGGGGCGTACTGCTACAACATTTGGATTGATATCAGCCTGATCCTGACTTAAAAAGCTGGATCATGAATTGGTGACAACGTGTTGATCTATTCAGTTCAGTTCTATGTTGTTCTGTGTTTACTCTGCAATGTGACAGCAGCAGCCTGCAGGAGAGCTAACAGCATGGAGGAAGCTAACAGCAAAGCAGCAGCAGTTTGGAGCTATTTCACTTATACTTCTGTATATTTGCAAGTTTGTTTGTTTTTTTTACTTAATTGCAAACTGTGGTCAAGTGAGGCAACACCTAAAAAGCTTTTCTTCACTCACTCGCTCCTTATGTTTGGAGAAACATTACATAAGGTACAGGCTAGACAGACACTGGTTTGGTGTAACACTTTAATATTATTTCAGTTTAGTTGTTTCCCAACAGCTCCACATGTTATGTGTGTGTGTGTGTGTGTGTGTGTGTGTGTGTGTGTGTGTGTGTGTGTGTGTGTGTGTGTGTGTGTGTGTG
>JAVDPK010001240.1:38835-58342 GCA_034780415.1 Cichlasoma orientale
GTGTGTGTGTGTGTGTGTGTGTGTGTGTGTGTGTGTGTGTGTGTGTGTGTGTGTGTGTGTGTGTGTGTCTGTGTGGAGATACAGGAAAAGGATAAACTAGCCTAACTGTAAATAACAGCAGTATGTAGTAGCCTAACAAGACTAGTGCAAATCAACTACATGAATAACACTCACTCATATTTACATTTTTCATTGTATTTATCATGGGCCTGATTTATTATTTTACTAATAAATAAATGCATTCAATAAATGTATTTTTGAGATATGCCCATTTGTCACATTTTATTTTATTAAATTAGAACAGCACTGTTTAGGTTAAGCCTGATGACACTACATTAAACATAAAAAAAGATTCCCAGTCTCTTCCTCACAGAGAGGAAAACAGGCAACAAATTGAATACTGGCAGTGGACTGGTACTCGGTATCAGCAGATACCCAAGCCCAAGGTATCTGCATTGTATCAGATATCGGAAAAACTTGGACCAGCTCATCCCTAAATTAAACATGGGTGAGAAACTGTTTTATATATAATGTCTGGTATACACACAATGTAATTTACATACAGAAGGTCTCTGGAAATTGAAGATAAAATTTAGATTTGGACTCAACAGCCACTCTCGACTTTCTGGTCGTATGAATGTAAAATTCATATTTAATTTACAAAAATGGAAGTGCATCAATTTTATGAAGCAGACACTCGGATGCATGGAGTAATGCTAAATCATAGACCACTTTTCCTGAACTCACTGCATTATTATACACACAAATAAATGTGCATAATGCCATCATTGAGCAGTCTGTAAAAATACATGGTTAAACTTACTATCAGGTATTTGGTTCTTGTGTATAAAACAGTAAGTCAAGGTAGCTCTATTTGTGTCAATATGCTTTTTCTCTAGATATTATAAGCAGATAGTGGAGGTGGGGGTGTTAATGCTGAGGTGTTACAGTAGCTGAGGTCTATTTGATGTGATTCAGAGGAGTGCAGAGAAAAAGGGGAGGAGAGCAAAAAGGAGATAGGAGAAGTAAAAGAAGACCAGTGGAGCAAAGAAGTCAGAAGGAAAAGTAATTGCCAGGAGGTTTCCCCTCCTCTCAGACCTGGCAGAATAGCAATAATCACACATCCCCTAACATACTCCTATCCAAACACTGAGATTAACAAGAAGCTGTCATTTTGGTTTCTCAGTTACAGAAATAACACGCATGAATGGAGCATGACAAAGTAATACTCAAAACATTTCTAACAAGCATCGGTGCCTTGTATTTTTGTGCTTTTCAAGCAAACAGTGCCAGACCCACAGAGCTTATAGTGTAACAACACAGTTGTTATGTCACATCAGGGATTAAAACTTCAAGTGAAAGGAAGGATGCACCACCCAGATTTGATTTTCCATGGAGATTAAGTTCCTATACATAGAAACATGGTTTGCTTATTGCATTAACCCTGTTTAGCTTGTCCGCATCAATCCAAAAGCTTCTATTAAAAGGTTAAAATGTTGATTTTAGTGAATTAATTTAGTTGTTTTTTTGTTTTTTTACACTAAACGAACCAAAAAAACCAAATGACAGACTAACTAAAAACAAAGAAACTAAATGCACAGC
The DNA here is from genome assembly GCA_034780415.1 of Cichlasoma orientale. NCBI lineage: Eukaryota > Metazoa > Chordata > Actinopteri > Cichliformes > Cichlidae > Cichlasoma > Cichlasoma orientale. Next base: position 40,438 of record JAVDPK010001240.1, read on the forward strand.
GACAAAGAGACACAGACATCACCACCATCATCACAACACCACCCCCACCAAGAAAAATCACCAGGCCCAGATGGCTCTTCCTGTTCCTGCAGAGCTGGCTGCTGGTTGGCTACAAGGAGCCACAGGGGCGGGAGGATGTGACGAACGAACAAGCGATGACATCACTCGCTGGCAGCAGAAATATGACCCACGCTGCCACTTACAGCTTCAGCCAGTCCAGCACTGAGTCTGGACAGTGTATTTTTGATTGTCCATAAAGTGTGTTAACAGTAAAGTTCACACAGAGTGGATGTGTTTAATGTGTGCATGTGGATACAGATTTATAAAGTTATGAGCTTAAATATCAAGTCTATATATATATGCACACACAGTATGTACGTATAGAGTAAGAGCACACTTGTGTCCAGATAAAAGGTTGGTGTACTTAATAAAAATCCTCAAGCATTACATAAGAGCATTACTGGTCTGGTAGAACTGGGTGCCCAATCCCATAGAACCGCTAGGCTAGGCTACTTACAGTGAAACCTGTCACAACAGCATTGATTTAGGCTGATTACTCCGGGGGCCAGCATAGTAGCTCACAGCTGAATGGTATTCATTGCGAAAGGCTGCTCCAAAGCTGGCTGTACAATGGGCAGTCCAATATCCATGTTCATTGCAGCTGGGTCAGCAAATGGCCATGGCTTTGTATTGAAAAGGCAATTTGGAAAAGTACTTTAACTAGATGATAAAATTAATTTGAGCTGCAAGTCTTTGTAAACAGGAATATATCTAGGTAAAAAAAAAGTTATGGTTTTGTTCTGAATAAATTCCTGTTTTTCAGTTTCCAGGTGCCTTACAAATAGATGATTTGGGGAAAGACAGAGGAAGGACAATGCATAAATGGCTGTAATTACTTTTTCTTACTTTACTATATGAAGTGAGATGACTATTGCTGTGATTTGGCACTATATAAATAAAACCAAATTCAGTTTAATTAAATGAATTTGTTAATGCAGTAATTTTATGAAACCCTTTGAATTAAAGCCAAATGCCTGCACTTCAATCTTCATCTTCATCGCTTCATTTCAAATCCATTGTGATGGTGTATAGAGGAAAAATGACAAACTGCCCACATACCTTTGGATTTGACTAGAACTAAAATGTTGAGAACAGAAGGTCAGTAAATAAATAAAAAAAGATGATGATGGCTCCAACTGTGCGAGAAGAGTAAAACAGAAGAGAGCACCTGTTGTGTCAGCCTCCTGCTGTGGAGGTAAATCACTGCTGAGGAGGACGCAAAGGCAGCACGAGACCAGACAGGTGCTATACGGGACAACAGTGCATGTCGCTCAGTGTTATCTGGGTCTCTCATCAGTGAGAGTGTAGACTCTGATCCGCTGGCAAGTGTCGGGGACATCTCGAGGCAGCTGTAATCTGGCTGAACGTATGGCAGAAGGCAGGCAGTAGTGTGAGCTGGGAGGGTGGGGGAGTTGTGTTCAACTCCTTCAACTGGAAGCGTTGGCATACAAATGCATCAAGTAACATTACAAAGAGCAAGAATGTAGCACTGAGGCTTGCCAGCTGACTAAGTCCGACATGACTAGCGCTGAGATCATCTCATTTTATACTGTTTGAAAACCAGAGACAATGAGAGCTGTGGTTGAGTGCATAAAGCAACTTGCTCATACTTTCATCCATATGATGTCTAGTCAATATCTAATGCAAATTTTCTTTTCTTTGTACTCCATAGTGAAACTATCTCAGCAACTGAGCAAAACAGCAGATTTTATGCCCTAAACAATTTCAAAATGGTTTTATATCGTGCTTTTCTCAGCTACACAAAGCAAATTTGTGTCTTTTAGAACCCGGCTTAACCACATTTAAGCTGCAACAGTTTGAAACTCGATACAAAAAGCCCTTTTCTCCCTGTCTGTAAACAGGGCCCGAGTTTTCCAAAGCTGCTCTTTATGGGACCTGTAAAAGCTGTCAGTTGAGCCACATGGCTCAACGGTACAGCGCTTATTAGGGCCAACAGCAATCTGTTGTATACTGTGTCACACTCACTCTGTTCTCACACCAGCATACACTCACACACATGCTGTCCTGACTCATAGCTCAACTCACAGAAAAACAAGGGGGTCAGATGACTCTGGTTAGGCCCCTGAGCAGAATATAAGTGCTCCTTTTCTTCATTAATAACAAACGCATGGTTCACCAATGCCCCAAAGAGATGCTGCATGAACTTTAAGAAAACTCTTTTTTTTTTTTTTTTTTTCATGGAAATCCAAATTATTTGCAGTCATAAGGAGCTGAGCTCTTTAAAGACCTAGACTGATCTTGCTCAAAAAGAAAGATTTGGGAGAGTACTACTTTTTCCATCTCATCATCCACCCAGAAGGTATGACTTTTCACACTAACCTGATCAGGAGGCCAGGGGCAGTGCAACTTGAGGCAGTGTGAGATGTACGTGTCTGGACTTCTTCAGTTCTTTATTTTAAACTTACAAAGCAAGGCACTCCTAGGAACTCTGTCTGACCTTGCTGACCTTCAGGCTACTGATGGCCTTTCCCCACACATGGGACCAGATTTACTGACAATCTGTGGCAGTGCACAAACCTCTTTTAGCATTATAAAGCTACTGTCAGCATTTACTGAAGAGGTGCAGTGTCAATTTTGTGACTGAAAAGCATGGACTATGTAGTTGTAGCAGTTCCCCTTTTGCAGTGCAAAACTTTGCTAAGGAACTATTTAAATGAACCACACAAATGTGGTTTACTAAGGTTTGTGGCAGGCAATTTACTGCAAATTGCCCTAAATTTAACACTGAAAAAGCATGCCTTACTTTACTCCTGATGTAGCTATAATAGTTGCTGCTAGGACTTAATTTATTTGGAAATGTTAGCAGAACGAGCTAGTACTGGAATGACTGGATGACTTAAAGCTGTAAATGTGGTGTCAAAACTTTGGCTCTGTCCTGTAGCTCATCAGCAAGTCCTCCCCCCCAAATGCTTAGATCTGTGCTCCACATATTTCTGGTCTTCAATAACACCAGTATCACAAACAGAGTGTCGGAGGAAAGAGGGAATACATACAAGGACGTGTCTTGTATTGGGTATTACAGGCAGCCAAGTTATTTTTTTACAGTGCGCAATGGGGTTTGCAGTGTTTCAGGTTTTTAGCCACGCAGAGATCAGTCCTTCATGACTCCCGAGCTCACAAAAGCCTCTGCGTGGTTTTTCCCAGCAGTGCACAAGCACACACAGCTCTACATCACATACCATGTTAAAATGTCTGTTAAATGCAGAAAAATTACAGGACAGATCTGAAGTGTGGTAGATTAATGTCTGAATCATGCCCCCAAGGTGTGCAGATTAAAAAAATAATTTAAAAAAATCCAGAAGAATACAGGCATTATGCAGTGACTTAGTAGGTAATGCATAAAACCTGCGCTTGCATGTATTATTTTGGGCAGTAGATTACTCACTCCCTCCCTCATCGGGTCCTCTAATTTGCGCTGCTCTCTATAAAATGCTGGTCATTACTGAAATGAACTGGTGTCAGTTTTCTACATTAATTAGTACATTGTTAGTAGATCACCTGTGGAACTTCACACTCATCACTGCATTTTTGTGATTGAAGCTAATTTGCTCTGCTTAGAAAAATCTGGCCCTTGCGCTATATCACTGAACTTTTTTAAGGCATTACCCAGTGAAAATAAATGTCCCAATCAGTTGACACTTTCTGGGACAAATTCTGAATCCATGCGACAACAGTACATGTAAATGTCCAGAGACTATCTCAAGCTGTTTGCTACTTGTGAGAAAAAGCAGCTTTGGACAGTGACTGTCCTGATTATCCTGACAGTGTCCAGAGTTCAGGTGTGAAAATTCTGCTTGAGTAAACAGCTCCTCTCCAGTGCAGTCTCTTTCTCTGAGAAATGAGACAAGAAAAAGAAGGCATCTAGCCTATAAGCAATCTGGCATCTCCACCACAGGAGCAGCACAGTATGTTCAAAATAACAATAGCACCACAGTGTCTGCCAGTCAAACGGGGAGCTACTGCTGTGGTGCAGCTTCTACTGGCAGAGGCTTTCATAATTAGAACATGACAGCGATAATCCATGAAGGGTGAAGAACAGACGCACTGTAGAAGTGTGTCTCAGGCCAACAGCTCTCAATCTACTGGCTTGCACAATGCAGTAAGATGCATACAGATTATTTGTAAATCAACCAGACCAGCAGGTTTGTTTTTGGCTATTCGGTTGACCCAGTATGCTGTGCTGCATTATTAGGCTATAATTACACTGTACTATGTCAATCAGTGTGCCCTTTACTCTGGCAAGTCATATCCCACAAATGTTTTGCTCCGTGTTTCTATATAAAGAATCCTACAAGGCAAAGAAAGGTAAGGCTGGGATTAAAAGCCTATGTTCATGTAGGGCACATGTTTACTGTGTGGTGTAGAGGTACTATTATCAGCATATTCTTCTTAAGTAAAAGCCCACTCAGGATAGTCAGCAGCCTCGCTGCAGTTTCATAACATATGTAAACACAAAGACTATAACTGACGGAAAACAGTTGCCCTTCACTGCTTCCAAGTATGGTGCTATTTTGGAATTCCCACAAATTCAAGCCACCAAAACTCTGGATTCCAAACAACCACTCAGTCACCAAGTGAATCATTTACTTAGTGAATAATTTAGCTAACACAATAAAGGAGCTTACACAAAACCTATTGTTAACAGTCCAAGGGCAGAGATTTAGGCACCGAGTTACCCTTTGCAAATTGATGCAATAGTATAATTAGCATAATCACACTGAAACAAACAAGGATGTCCCCCTCGTCCCTGTTTTACCTCTTGCTGCAGATACAGCGAGCTGTAAACAGGTTGCAGAGCATAAGGCAGGAGCCTTATTTCCACAACAGGGTGGGTGTCAAGAATATTTTGCAGCAACCCTATGCAAGTGACTATCAAAACAAGAGCTGCAGGTTATTTGCTGATGCAAAGATGAGGAAATTAAACCGCTGACAGGGTTAACAATCCAAACTAGAGCAGCAAATGTGTTTTTCTTTTACTGCACATGCATGCACTCACTTAGCCGAGGTCAGGATTTGTTAATTCACATAACCAGTGACCAGGCTGACCAGCTGTTACATAATTATTTGGCCTGATTCTTCTCTCGGGGAAATGGGTACAGTCAGTCCACTAAAAGCCGGAAATGCACAGCTTGCCCAAACACTGACCACCCCAGGGAGATACACTATAAATATATGTGTGTGCGCGTGTGTGTTTCTGTTGGCCCACATACCTCGCTCGGGCTTCATGTTGTCCAGTGTCATCAGGTTGCCTTCAGGTGGTCCTGTAGAGATCTTCTCGGTCTTCTCCTTTTTTTTTTCTAACACACACAGCCTGGACAGTAACACAGCGGGCGTCTGGACCACTTGAACCCCTTCTGTGACTGAGAACGACTGCGTTACCTAAGCAGTAATATCAGCTGTAAACCCTGTGTGTTGGTGCCAACTGCCCCCTATCCAACAACAAAGCATTGCTTTGTTAGCATGCTACTGTCTGCTCCCATTCAGTCGCGCTGTATTGTCCAACACAAAGATAACTGATAGCGTGTGCCACTTACAGTGAGCTTAAGGATTGTCAGTCTGCTCGGTAGCGTCTAACCGTCCTGATTGCAAATAATTTAACTAGCAAGCCGGCTACCCTTACAGCTAGTCTCAAATTCCACCACCTGAACCGTAGTTAAGTCGTGGTTCATTTCGGTGTCTCCGCTTGTGTAACGCTGGCTCCTAACTACCAAGACGCGGGGGGGTTTGCTAACTCAGCAGTGCTAGCCTGAAAGCAAACTCAACCAACTATAACCCCTACTGTTTCTGTATTGTTAAGCGAGTACTAGTGACGACGACGACCTCGCAAACATCCTCAACCCCCCAATAATGTAGCGCAGGTAGCCACGGCTCAGCTGCTAATACCGATGACAGGCGGTCTCGGTATTTTTCTCTGCTACGACGAGAACATTTTCAGCGTTATCATTCTTCTCGCGAAACGACAACCGGCGATAATCACACGGACATGGTGCACTTTCTGTCCGTCCACAAAGCTCGAACAGTCGCCATCTACTTTGCGTCAGAAACGCCACCTGTACCGACTTCCTTTGTGATCCTCATTAAAACTTTTCACACCGACAACAAATAGTCCGACTCCAACCGAGCGCTTCGGGGACGACGGCGACGTTTCCCACGAGCTTTTTTTTTTTAATGGAGCAGCGATTGTTATGAGGGCACTGACAAACCAGCTGACTGCTAAAACTAGAGGACTAGGTCGGTACTGATATTATTCAGGCGAAATGCAGATGAAACGAACAGTGAGTCCTCCTAGTCGTGATGCTTACAGTCTGCCTCCCTTCCTCACTTCCCTCCCTGCTGCTTGTCAAAACAGATCAGTGCAGCTCTGGTCACGTGTCCCAACAACAGCGCTTCTCGTCACTTCCCTCTCTACCAGCCTCGCATGAACTGGCAGCCATAGCAACCGCTAACTTAGAAGTGGTACCAAAACTTCTGAGAAAGTCGCGCCATGTGTGGCTATAAAAGATTTTAAAATAAAACTCAAGCCTAAATGTGTGCCTTTATAGTTCTGAAACAGAAATGGCGAGCAAAAAGTCCGAGCGGAGGAGAGGACAAACAGCAGAGGGGTTCCTCTCTGTAAGCTGATTGGTCTCTGGAATTCGGTGCGCGTTCATGTGCGCGCGCGAAGATTCGTTTTTTCCATTGTGTTCTGGCTTCAACCTAAACAGGGCCAAGATTATTTTAGAAGATGATGTTATATGTTAGTAGGCTACAAAGTGACTGGCAAGACATCTAAACTCACTTAGAAGTTTTGGGGAAATAGTGACCCTTGGCCTGCTTGAATTGCTTTCTGCACAGAAGCTTCCCTGTTCCCCCCTGCTGTTTTTTTTTTTTTTAAACAACGGCGGAGGCTAGTAGAACTTGTTTTATTGTTTAAAATAGCATGAAAAGTAAAGGTATACCTTATTGGGCCTAAAAGTTATAAATGAGGCATGGCTGACTGTTAAACATCTGCCACAGTTGCTGGTTGTTGTAATGAGAGGTGCCATTCAGCATAAAGTCTACTACAAGGAACGCAAGATGTAGGCAAAAGTGAAATTGAAAACAGCAGGGGAGCCTGGGGGTGATTGTAACACTTTTTGTTTCAGCACTTAAAACTCACAGAATATTTTGTGCCAGGATTCTTACATTTTGGCATAAAATAGCCTTATTTGCCCACTGCAAGTAGCAGTGTTTTCAACCTGTTCAGCTGTATAATATAATTAATAAACTGATGTCAAACACAAGGAGTTTCATTACAGCCTTCCCGACTGCTGGGGTAACACAACCTGTGTTTTAACAATAAGAGTGAAGAATTCCAAATTGAGACCATATGCATCTTAATCATTTTGTTTTGCATTGCTTCAACATCGTCCTGGACTTCATCTAGATCAGAAAGCAGCCATTTTTAAATCCCACTAGGATAAAAGAACAGTGTAACTTGTATATTTTGCTTCACAGTGGTAATGTTTTTCTCACCCACTGCTTTGGGATGCTGAAAAAAAAGGGGGCAGGATAGTTGTCTTCGTGGGGATTGTTTCAATACTTTTTAAAAAGGTGTTACAACCACCCCCACCCCTGTGAGCCATTGTTTAGCCAGCTGTAGCAGCATGGTGGTTTCAAATTAACATAGATTAAATGCCTCGCATTTTCGGTAAGACACTACTCTTAAAAAAAAAAAAAGCTACACATATCTAATTTCAGGAGTATCACTGCTAATAAAAATATACACGTCAAAAAAATTCTTAGTTGAAAACCGGTGATTTTGCTGTAATTTCACATGCAAGGTTAGGGAGGAAATGGTCATACATGGAACAATGTATGCTCCTATGCTCTTACAGCCATCCCCTTGTTACAACCATCCCCGGTCTCCCCTACAGTGGTTCTTCTTTGTATGCTGATGCATGTATGTGGTGTGCTGTCATTGTGGTTGAAAATGTAGGCCAAAGGACAAATGCTTTGATTTAATCACTCTTCTGATTAAACATCAGGGAACAAATGTAAAGGGTACAATAATAATTTACTACATAAATAGAGTCTCTAGACTTGACTTTAGTTTTCTTATAATATCATACCGTTCAGGATACAGAAAAGGTACAAAAAATAAACATAAACATTGGGAGACACTGCAAGTTATTTGTTGAAAGTACGAATGCACGTTCATACATAAGCATAGTTATCTGCTGTTATCAGGGTTGATGATGCACAAATAAGTCTGCAAAGGTTTATTGTGTCACAGTAATTTGTGTTGAATAAAACAATCTAGACTGAAAGTTTTTTTCTTTTTTTAGTTATTAAGATTTATTTGTATTCCTTACACAAAGGGAGGATTGATTTTTTTTTTTTTTTTGAGTATCCATATGGGCTATCAGCCAGATTGTTACATAGAGTGTTGGTATCACTACCAAGCCACAGTTTCACAATCAGCCAACTCCTAGCTGCAAGCCTTTTTCAATTTTAAACTGGCTGATTTGTGCTTTCTCTCTGATCCCAGACACGTGTGACCCAGAGAATGTGGGTCATTTGCACAATAAAACAAACACTTACCAATTGATTGTGGTCTTTTATCAGCAAAGCAGGAGCAAAGTTTACATATGTATGAGGGTAACACTAGCTGTTGTTTGTGCTGAGTCAAATGTAGTGGGACCCTGTATCCATAACAAATCCAGAGGAGCCACTGCATGCTGTGGGGTTGAAAATATGCATATCTTTAACCACATGGCATCCCCACGCAGCTGTCTGCGTCTTAGCTGTAAGTTGTGGTCAGTAAGCTTAAACGTCTCTCAAAAATGGAAAATATGAGTGCATGACAAATCTCAGCTTCGAAAAATATCGCTGTTCTGTGACATCTTACAGAAGCTTCATGGGGATCTACTTTGAGTTGCGCTGCTCTTTAATCTATTTTTTAATGATCACCTCTCATGGGCGATGTTATTTTTAAAAACCAAATAAAAGTCAGCAGACATTGTGAGCTGCACAATTTAATTAGCAGCAAACGCTGGCAGCACAGCCTGTCCTGCAGTTTGTTTGATGATGTCATTTAGCAACAAACTGTAGAGCTAATAGTAGACACTCTTAGAAAGTTACTCCAAAATCCCCTGCTGATTTTAATGTGGGAATTTTCTGAAGGCAAATTAAAGCTCATTTGCTTATCATCTGATCCCACAGTTAGAAAGTCAGTCCAATGTGAGGGGACAGTTTTCTTTTTAGGTACTACTGATTATTCTTATACATGGTGCCCTGAATCTTTATTATTCTTTTGGTTATTTTTTTTCCCACCCGTGAGGATGTTGGTAACGCCAAAGAAAGATTGTGTGGCAAAATTCATGTCAGAGCTCCATCTAGTGACAGGATACGGGTGATGCAGCAAAAGAAATACACGAGCCACAACATTCAAACCACTTGTAGGTGATAGCGCTGATGATCTCATCACGTTAAAGTGTTCTGCAGGTAAACCTTGGGTCATTCATGTCCTGGACAACAACTGAATATCATTATGTTACATACAAAATTACTTTATTGTGTTTCTTGTGAGTTCATTTAGTTAAATTAGTGATGGGCTACAGAGTATGCTGGGGTTGATTTATGTTTAGTTCTCTGTAAAAGTTTATTTTTCTGCACTCTTAAATCTGGCTCACATTTTTAGCAACAATGAACTGATGGCTCTATTTTCTCTGGTGCTGTTCATATTTTATAGGTTTATGCATTAATTGTATTGTGAACGGTGAAGGTGGATCCCTGTTCGCAGGACACACAGCAGCTCATTCAATCCACATTTGTTGAAGTTAAGAATTACTGTGTTTTTCGCCATGTTCTCATTCCACAGTATGAATTGTGATGCATTACAACAGGCTGGTTTTACCATAATGAATTAATTGAAACTGTTTAATATTTGTAGCAGTGTGCATACATTCAAGATTTTTCTAGGAACACAGCTCTATATATTTTTATGAAGATGATGAAACCCGTGCAAACGAACCCTCTAACCTTGATCTATCTTCTGAAGCTACTTGTCATGCAGGTTGACATCCAAGACGGACTCATGTGCCTGGATGTACATCCCGATTTGATTTGAAGTCTTATTGATTCAATTTGTCTGTCTGAGCAAGAAAAGACAAAACCTACTCAAAGCATTAATAATAAAAAATAACAATAATAATGCAAAAGCAGAACTTCAGAAGCTGGAAATACCAACAGTTTATTTTCTACTTTTTGTGACTACAGAAATGTTGAAACATTTGAACACTGAAAAAAGCTGAATGACATCATCACTTGCTTCTCAATTTTCTTTCTTTTTTATCATTTGCTTAGCAATCACAACAGATGATATTGCACGGCACTGAGAAAGCAGTAGCAAAGCCTGGGAAACAGCAATGACAAATCAAGTCATGAGACATGGAGTTTTACATCTGAGAGTAACACTGACAGTATTGCCTCTCTGGCACACAGACTCACGCACACACACACACACACACACACACGCACGCACGCACGCACGCACGCACGCACACACACACACACACACACAGACTAAAAACTGAAGAAGCATTGTGAGTTGATAAGGAGGTCAAAAGAAAGAGATTGAGTTTGACAAGAGCAAAAGGCTGACAAGAGCAAGGAGATTTCATTTTGAAATGCAAGTGCAAAATGAACTTCTACTGTAATTTATTCCTAAATGTCTATGACAACAAATATGCTTGTTTATCAAAACCCTTCAAGCATTTTTGTATGTGAATAGCTGGGGGACACCCCTCTGCGGGTGGGAAACTAGTTCCCCAGCGTGAGAGATCCAGATGATTGTCTTAGGCGCTGCAGTATTGTTATGAGACTTGTAGCCAAGCTACCCATCATATGGGAACTCCTTATGGGCAAAATAAATAAGAGATGAATTAGGAAACAGGAAAACATAGGTCCACACTGCATTATCCATTTGTTCATTATACAGGTCTTTATAAGTAAAATTAAAGCACCTGTACTTATCCATTCAAGACACAATGACTGCATAACATCCTGATGTAATCTGTCATGGACATTTTGGTGATGACCCCTTAGTCCTTGGAGATTCTGTGCTGTCTGAGCATGACAGAGAGGAAACAGTACTAACAGTGGGGCCTCTGATACCCAGAAACCCACTGTTTTAAAATGCACCAATCAGCCACACACATGCATACATACCAGCAAAAAGCTCGACAATAATGCAGTACAAACACATTAGACAATGGGCAACAACAGAGTCAAAGAGATGCATGCAGATGAGCTCACACACAAACTTGCATACTTCAGCAATACTTGTCATTTGAGTTGCACACTCACACTCACAGACAAAAACAAAAGAGCAGTCCAAGTAATCGTCCCCATACACACTCGCACACGGATTCCTTGGTAAGGTTCTTTGCAGTTTTATTAGACTTTGCTTATAGTCATTACACGAGTACGTACCAAAAGAACAGATACTAGATGGAGCAAGGCGGCAGTGCCACGGCAATAAAAACAGACCCAGCTCCGCGACACAGCCCCTGGCAGACCGGCTGCCCAGCCTAAACTCCACCTCACTCTGTGTATGAGACAGCAAAGTGAGCGGGGCTTGCAGCCCTCAATTCAAATGCTTCAGATTGTACATTGAACAGGAGATTCCCCACATGGTAGTGTAAGCTTGCCTACATAGCCCTACGCCTTTTACATTCTATACCCGTGCGAATGGCAAATCAAAACTCAACAAGTCTACCTCACAAATGCCAGTGCTTTTCAACATTATACATTATATTTTTTTTCCAATTTTTGGTTTGTTTTAAAAATCTTTGGATGTGCAGTAATACCCATAAAATAACAGTTTTTAAAAAGTCAAAAGAATAGAAAAACACACGCACGTACACACTGCTTTTTTGCCAGCTGTTCAACAAAGTAACTCCTGTATAACTTTGTATGCGCTGGCAAATCACCTGTCTTGGTTTCTGGCAGTGTTTAAAACACACATTGAAATGCCGGCTAGGATTTAGCTGAAGAAGAATAAAAACTACTCCTTTGTTATATCTAAGCATGGGGAAATAAGGCTGTAACATAAATGGTCTTTTTTGTTTCTTTTCTTTTTTTCCAAAATCCTACTATATACAAATCTAGAGTTTCTACAAATGCATAAATTAAAGTAGTGGTTAACCAATACAAAAATGCAATTAAATTAAAATCACAACACAGAAGTAGAGAAAAGGGAAAATATGAACACAATATCACAGCAGTTGGTTTTACCCTGTAAAAGCAATAGTCTACCATCATAATATTGGCATAACCCAATGTCTGATAAAAAATACGCTTCTCCCTCCATCCCATAAGTTTCCTACATCAACCCTGAAACGTGTCCTCCATGACTTGAAACAGAGCACTTCTGCCAAAACAAAACAAAACAAAACAAAACAAAACAAAACAAAAAAAACAAAAAAAAAACCAGGAACTTTAAAATAGATAATCATACAGCTTTTTTGAAGTAACAATAACAATTACCACACCAGTGGAGTTCTGCCTAACTCACAGATACACGTCTCAATGCAGAACTCAAAGGAATTATTACTATGAGGTATTCAGACACATTGGTAAAGACATGCACGGCCAGAGTGCTGGACCTTCCTACACACAGCAGAGAGACAAGCGAGGTTAGGGGAAAGAGGGATGGCGGGATAAAGGGGGGCAAGGGAGAGGAGAAACAAAGACCTTTGGTTTAATCTGTAGAACTGGACAACAAAAATTCCTTTGGTATGTCTTCATTGCATGGTTGCGCTGGCGAAAGCACCACGGTGTGATTAAAGAAAAAAATCTTCTCATTGTTTCTTCAGTAGTGGCCCTTCTACAGGCTGAGGTATTCACAGAGTCAAAGGTGAGAGGTCAACAGCGGTTTAACACTTTGGTTCAAGCAAGGCACTCGTCCTGGGAGTTTTAGAAAGATTGCAACATGTCTGCTTCTACTTTCAGGAACATGTCTGCCTATAGTTGAGTCATCAACTCTGCCCATGGCTATGTCAGGTTGTCTGCCTGTTGTCAGGTGAAGATGTCTGACCTATTTGTTGGATCAATATTATCGGCCTATAGATACACACTAAGAGGCAGGGCCAAGTGGAAATAAAGCTGCAACACTGAGAACTTTGGTGGGGTGCTGCATCAGATGCAAATAAATTTAAGATTATAGATTTTGAAATCATTAATGAACCAAACTGAAAGCCTTTTCTGTCAACAAAGTGGTAGACGGTGATGTGTTTCCGTTAAGAACAAACACTGATCACATTACTAATAAATTAGTTGTACCCCGCAGGCACCTGCATGGCCGATTGTGTGTATCTAAGGCTAGATCAGCACATCTGCCTATAGCTACATCAGTATGACTATCTATGGAGCTGTAATTAGAGCACAGATGAAGCAAGAGCACGCATAGCAGGGGTGCATGGGTTGAGTGCAGGTGGGAGGGGGAGAAAAAGGAGGAGCAAGGATAAGGGAAAAAGAGAGAGGAGATAGGGGGAAGGGGACACAAACATCACATCTTTGAACACCACTCATAGAGGCCGTGCAATGAGAAAAAATCTTTGGTTATCTTTGGTATCATCAAAGTGATAGAAATCACGTATGGAACTTGAGTGAGGTAGCATCTTTGGTTCACACTATAAAACATCAGCAGGTCTTGACACATTTTTTGTTTCTTGTCGTCTTTTTTTGGTTTGTCTCTCAGAGATGAAGAAGCAGCTCTCTCTTGCCTCTCCTTCAGCACTTGTTCTGATGAATGTAGAGCTGCTAACCCTGGCCATGAGGAGGATGACGGCAAGGGGCCAGCGTAATATATCTAATGCTATGCTGCCCTGGGCCAGCCCTGTGTAGTGCTTTCCTCCTAGTGCTGAAATGCATAGCTTACTAGGAGAGTGGAGGCAGGAAGGGGAGGGAGTGCAGGGTGGATTAGCAGCAGGCAGGGAGCGGGGGTGCTTTTGTATTCAGGTGACAAACTGACATTGCTGTGTAAGTGCCTGAAAGTGATTTGATCATTGATATCATCTCCTCTGCCCAACATCTTTGATGAGGAGATAAAATCAAATACATATGAAGTGCTTATTAAAAAGCACCATCAGAGGCTGGCTGTCTCCCTCACACAGTGTCAAAACCACACATAGAGCCAACATGTTGTGTTTTACATAGAAAACTGAAAAGATTTGTCTTTGACAGCTGTTGGATTTTTTTTTTTTTTTTACATAAAGTAAAGCTAAACCTGCAGGCATTAGCTAAACTGATTTCAAGGATAGGAGTTATCTGCAATGATTAATCTTAACATTGAGCACAATAATCATAATTCAGTAGTGACTGTGAAGTTAAAAGTGGTATATTTTTTTTCCAAGAAGGCATCTATAAGGCAAATATCAATAGTTAATTTCCAGGGTTACACCATATAGTATTTCTATTTGCAGGGAGCAGATATTTAAGCATGACACAAAATGTTCTGTAGAGAAGGAGAAGTATGATTTCCTTCTTTGTGGAGCATAATTAACAGTCTGTCTCAGGAGGTAAGGGAGGAAAAGAGGTAAAAAATACTTTTAACAACTACAAAATATATTCTTTGGTCAAATTACTTCATAACATGTTCTTAAGTGGTTTGATTTCTAAGCTGCAAGAGAGGCTTCGAGGTGTAGAAGGCTTTGTTTTTTTCTTTTTTAAATTATTCAATGCCTCAGCATGTTGGAAGAAAGCACTACCATGTGGGTTGAGGCTAGGGTTTTTTTTTTTTTTTTGGTTTGGTTTAGGGTTGGGCCTTTTGGTTTTAGGGTTAGCAGTCTACACACTAACATTTCACTGTCTGTCTGGAATGCTTGATAGAAAGACAGACAGTTGGACAAACAGTCAGACAGTCTGCTCTAACAATCCGAACTAGGTTGCACAACAATCCAGTCTCTCCTGTAGGATATTTTTCTTTAAAGTTGATTGGCCAATCCCACTGGAGCTCCACATTCTGGCTGTTTTTTCGAGGCCGTGGACAGCTGCAGATCAGACTGCCATGAGGCTGATTAAACCTCCGTTTAGGGACCCATCATTAAAACCAACCAATCAGATTAAAGATAACGGTGGCGAATGATAGATTGGTACTGGGTGGGGGGAGGGTGTAATAAAGCTAGAGACCAGTGACAGAGAGAGTGTGTGTGTGTGAGAGGGAGTAAAACTATAGTCTTTTTGCAGTATGTTACACATAAATGTGTTGCTAAAACAAACATTTTAAAGCAGGTCAAACAAGAAGTCTTTGGTTTGTTTTTTCATCTTTGGATACTATAAATATCAATATAGTACAGGTTTAAGGGCAAAATGTTGCTTCAAGGTCTTTTTAAGTTTTCTTTGTTTCTCTTAAGTTTTAAAGCTTTTCCACCGAGGTTGAGTCAGTCCATGAGTTGGTCAAATCAGTCCTTCTTCAGGCTTTGGTGCAGGCGTTGGGGCCAGAGTTGGCTGAGTGACCAGAGCCATCATCCACCCACTTATCTAGGCTCCGGCGACGTGCATTCATAAAGAAGTTGCTGACTGTAGCCAGCTCGAGGCCCAGCTGCTGAGCAATGGTGAGCTGCAGCTCTTTGGATGGACGCTTGTTCTCTTTGAAGATGGCGTGAAGTGTCCGCCGCTGCACATCTGTGAACACCAGCCGGGGCTTCTTGGTCACATTTCCCCGCTCGCTTCTGCCGTGGTCCTGTTCCTTACGCTTGCATGCTGTGGAGATTTCAGCAAACAGACAGACAGAAAAATAATTTGTGAGAGAGGGCAGAAAACAGAAAATAAAGAATCACAACTCATCCTGGGATTTAAAAAAAAGTTCTGATTAAAGTTTGTCGTCTGAGGCATGAATAGCTTCTTTTACATAATATTAGCCTGGAGGACGCAGGTTGTGAGTTTTCATTCTAACTCTGTGAAGTCCTCAGTGATGATAACAAGTAATCCTAACCCTAAAACAATGTTTTGAATAATTTTTTTATGTGAATCAGAAACTGATTTTTTGATGTGTCAGTTAGAATATTTACGTTTTATTATAAGACTTGAGAAAACAGTGTTCAAAAAGCAAAAATTACATATTCTGATAGCATAATTTTAGGGTCAGGGGTACTTAATCCTCAAGGGGCTAAATGAGTTACACTAATGTGATCATCTAAAGCCAATTCAAGCCTCTTTACTGTTTAATGTTATATAGAAGTCCATCTGGATCTACAATAATATGGACTTTTCAGGTTCTGTGCACACATGTGCAGTTGAAAATTTGCTTTTATAGATGCAAATATGAAGATTATTCTGTTGTTTTTACTTTGAAAAACACAATACTTCAGTATAAGGAAAACATCCTAGAAAGAAGTCTTTTAAAACTGGTTCTTGATGCCAGATGAGCTTCCTTATGTTTAATGTAGCTTGTGTGTGGTTTGAGTTGTGTGGTTTGAGTTAGGTGAAATTAAGTAAACTGGCTTTGCTGATTTAAGCTGCCCACATTTCATACCATTAGAACTAATACTAAAAAATTGTTGTCACAGCCACATTTGTCAAAGGTTTTTGTATAATTTATCCTGAAATCATGCAGCAGCCTGCTTGTTGGAAGCAGTGCTACTTTTGTTCAAAACAGCTGGACTCTGATCAAAGAAGCCAAGGTGCATGGGAAATAATAGTGAAATTAGGCTCATAGAACCACAGGGACCCTTTTTTGGTCAAGAGACCAGGAGCTCTTCAGGTCCTGAAGAAGAGCAGTCAGCAGGAGGCATGCCAGAACAATGAGCGCTGTCCACGGTGCTGAAAGCAGTGGACGCCCCAGTGACGTAGATAAATGGAAAAATAGCCTGGAGATGATCTAATACTGGAATAAAACAAACTTGGGAATCTATTTGATAACAAGTCAAACTTCAGTTAATTTGAATTCTTTGCTATATCGTTATATTTTTCTTTATTAATACCCCAAGCCACAGCCATTTAAACAGAGGTTCATCAGTTAAGTTCAGACCAGGAGGGGGCAGACGCGGGCTGCTAAGGTAAGACAATATGGGCTCACTGGGGAAATTAATGAACGACATATTCCAACCACAAAGCAGTTCTCCAACCAGCACGGAGTGATTTTGCAAAGTGTGAATAAACGCATTTCATGAGACAACCCCAAACAGCATGATGAAAAGTGAAAACGTAGGTCAGCCAGATTTAGACCATATATTTTCGGAAAAAAGGACATGTAGAAACAGGACAAGCGCAGTGAGTGTTTCCCTGCATTGATAAAATGACTTCCAGTTCTATGTTACAGTAAAGCACTCCATACTTTAACTTCACTTTATTGCAGTCCTTAGGTTTGGTCTAATATCTGCAGCCGATCACCTCTTAAACTTAGTAACAAACAATACGTTATATAGGGAAGATATTAAAAATGAATTTAATTATTAAATCAATATAGTGAAAGTGACCTGATAACCTAATTTCAATTCAATTCTTCAGTATGTGCTAAAGTACAGTCCAGCGGCCTATTGGCATGACCATAAAGTGGAGTGGGCCTATAATTGTGAGTCTGAGCAGCCCGGTGTCTCCAGTACTGGTAAATATTAACAGAGAGCCGGAGCTCCTCGTGTAAGGCCAGCAATAAATCAGCACGACTGAAGGCCACTCAGACAGCAGGAGCCAGCACAGAGCAGCCCGACCCCGGCACGGGAGGCCCGCGAAGACAGGCAGCTTTCCCAGGACCGAGGGGAACATAACAACGGCCTGGTTATCAGGCTAATCACACACACACACACACACACACACACACACACACACACACACACACACACACACACACACACACACACAC
>JAVDPK010001240.1:58442-71544 GCA_034780415.1 Cichlasoma orientale
ACACACACACACACACACACACACACACACACACACACACACACACACACACACACACACACACACACACACTAACCGCTGCCGGCTAATCATTACAAGCACAGAGATAACTCCACACACTGAAACAGACTGCACACACAGGGTGTACTGACACGACGTGACGACAGCCCTGCGTTTCATAATCGTATAGAGAACAACAAACAGGTATCTGATCTGAAAATGCTGCAAAGATTCAGCTCAGCGTCTATTTATTTAAAATTCTGTATCCTAATTAAGTAGAAGCAGTTAAATATTCACCAAGAATGATTAAAAAACATAGAAAATACAACCAACATCGGAAACGTCTATGCAATCGCAGCTTATTTGCACGTAGTAAGTTGTAATTAATTCCAAACTGATGCACAGTTTGGAATTAATTCTCTCCTCATTTTCACATTCTATTCTATTCTATTCTATTCCATTCCACACAGGAAAATATTCAGAGGGTAATTGAATACGTGGAAAAACGAGAAAAGGCCCAATATTAATTTCAGAAGCCTAAAATCAATGAGCAGATCACATCTTACCTCAGCACACGATCACATATCCACTTCACACAGGAACGAACGGATCAATAAATGGCGCTCAGACTATTTCTTTTTATAAATTATTTAAAAATGTAACTGTAATTTTTTGTCTTTCACCAACCCCTTTCCCTACATTTTCTAAAGAAAAACAAAACAAAACAAAAAAACAAAGAAAAAAAACTCCCGCAAAATAGATTTTTTGTTACACTTCTTGCCAAAAATTAAACTTTAAATAGTTTATGTGTGGGGAGTTTTTTTTTGTTAATTAAAAGTAGAGGTGAAATAAAAAAATGTGAGAGCAACTGAAGCAGGCCTGATATGTTACATCTTCCCCGTAGAGCCTGCATGAATATCTGTTCCTTTGAAAAATAAAATCAGATAGTATAGTATCATTAATAATACTAATCAATATGCTGCTGGTCAGATTTTTGTTTCAATCATATGGTCACCCCACTAATGATAAAATGATGCAAATAACAGCTTCAAATGCGTGTTTTTTGCCCCCTCATTTGCAAAAGCCAGTGCTAAAATTTCAAGACACACACGCACACACACAAACACTTACACAGCAGTAGTAGCAGATGGGAAAACTGGAAAATAATCAATTGCGATTACACTCGTGCGCACACGCACAAACATACGCGCACACACACATGCGCAAAAGCGCGCACTTTCCACCGTGAAGCCTCACTTTTCAAAAAACATAAAAACCCATTTGTAGGTCATTGATCGGGCCTATAAACGTAAAAAAAAATCTATTGGGTCTCTGTGAACGCGCACGTGCTATTTGGGCCTCACTGGGCGCCCTAATTGACTCGTGCGTACCTCAGGGACAAATTAATACAGCGGTCTATCAGTTAATTAGAGAAACCTCAGTCAAGTCAGGGTTGGTTCACCAGCTAAACACAGACACGTGCTCTTTTCTGTTCTTTTCTGCTGAGAAATTGAAGTCTCTAATTTTGCCAAAGTGAGGTCCAAAGCTCTTTACACCGAATAAATAATGCATAACTCCAGCGTCACTTGAAATTTGGATTCAGTTTATGACAAACTCTCAGGGAACACGTGCTCACACACTCTGTTTACATCAAGGGCAACGCCAAAAAAAGGAGCTGATCGGTTGCATCTACACCAAAATAAACACATTCCTAACGATTTCTGGGAGAAGGATCAGTTTACGCACACAGTCCAGCGGTCGATATTTTGAGGTAAAATGACATGAGTACTTGTTCCACACAAGCCCCAAAATCAGTGTAGAGACAGAAAAGGGATGCGTATTGATGTCAGGCCACTCTCCGCACAGTCTTCAGCTCAGTGAAGTCAGTTTTTGGCTTTAATTCATCCTATTGTTTAATGTTGAATTTGACCAGCTAACATACCTCAGACATAAATCTACATTTAAAAAATTATGGCCATTTCTATAGAAACCAGGGCTCACATCGCCTGATTCCTTCATGAATCTGATATTATTTGACTTTCAGCATTTCTTGAAGCGTTTATTTCTGGAGACAGGTGGAGAGATCAAAAGTTATATATTGAGAAGACCTATCCAGCCCAGAGTAAACGTCACTCCTGAATGTGACCCTTGTGTGAATTAGCACGTCTTACAGTTTGATTGCTGTATATTTTTTCGATCATAGAAAAAACTATAAACTCAGTTTGAGTTCCCATCCCACATGACATATCCATTGCTCAGTATAAGGTAACATTCAGGGCCAGTGACTTTCTGAGCTGAATAATTTTCAGATGGTTTATTTTTCTTTGCAAATCAGTGAAAAGATGAAAGCAAAAATGGGGCTTTACCGAGGCTTCGCTCACCTGCGAGCCTGAGCGCACTCATGCGTTGGAACTCAGGCTCCTGCAGCCATTTCCACATGCGGCGGAAGGTCTCTCTGCCGGACTTAAGCTTTGACCAGGGTTTGGGGTTTCTCAGCAAGTCGGACAGAGTCCCTTGGGACCTACACAGAACCCGCTGGGCAAAGATGGCCTGAGGGATGCTGTAGCGCTTCAGCTCTGTGGTGATCCTCTGCGCCACCTCTTTGGTATTCACCTCCTCCATCTGTCCCCCAGAAACACCACCCCCTCCACCGCCGCCTCCTTGCTGCCCGGGTCCGGAGGCCTGCTCCCGGCTGTTCCCCAGCACTTGGCCGTGGCCCTGCGCGCCAAGGTGGGCGTGCGGATGGTGGTGGAGGCCGTTGATT
Source organism: Cichlasoma orientale (assembly GCA_034780415.1). NCBI lineage: Eukaryota > Metazoa > Chordata > Actinopteri > Cichliformes > Cichlidae > Cichlasoma > Cichlasoma orientale. The sequence goes on from JAVDPK010001240.1 coordinate 61,207, forward strand.
TGTACCATGCCCGCTGAGGAGCTCATGTGCTGCTCCGCATGTCTGCTGAGCATGGCCGGATGGTGAGCCTCAAACCCGCTAGGGGTGAGCATCTTCTCACCAGGCATAGCGGCACCAGGATGAGCGTAGGGAGGGATGCCGGCCTGGGACGTGTGTATGCTGGCCAGACCGGAACCGGATAACGGGGAGAGGCTCTGGCCCATGCACGGATCCTTGTGATGATATGCGGGATACAGACTGTTCATAGGAGCCAGACTTCGGTCCTCTCGCATCAGCGTGAAACTGCCGCTGACATTTCCGGGGATCCTCTGGTGCGGATGAGGGTGAGGATGATGTGGATGGTGGTGGTGGTGATGATGAGGAGGAAACTTGTCGGACACGGTGGAGATGGGGGGTAAGGGCTGGAGAGGGGTTAGGGTAGTGTAAGTGCTGCTCGCGCTCATGCCAGGGGGGGCTTCACACATGCTGATGGCTGGATGCAGGTGTCCGGAGTGGCTGGGGTGATAGTCTCCGCTGTCCAGCAGGGTCGCCATGCCCATAGCACGGTGGCTCAGACCTCGGGGGCTCGGACGGGAATGTGGACTGTGGCCACTCAACAGCTCTCCGTGACCGGACACGGACTCATGGGTCACTCCGTGCAGGTCGCCAATATTCTCCATCGACAGCTGTGCGTTCATGATCCGGGCAGCGCTGTGGACAAACCATCTATCTGACCTACCGCAGTTAGCTGATGTCCAGAAGTCCTCACGTCCAGTAAAGTTCAAATTTCTTTTGTTGTTTTTTTTTCTTGCAGTAGCCTCCTTTGCTATTGCCTCTTCTCTGTCCTTACATTCACCTATTTGATTATTCCCCTACCTCTCACGTTGTTTTGCAGAATGGAAAGTCCTTTTCCGATTCCCCCGTCCTTGATATTTGTTATTATTACTATTTTGATTTTCTGATTCTCTTTATAATTCAAGCCCCCCCACCGCCAACCAGCTGTCCTTGCGCTCCGGTCGGGTGCCGCGCCATCTCTCTGGCTGTGTGTCTCTAGCCCCTGTTCCACCGCAGCACAGATCACTGTCTACACATGCGCAAAAGGGACACCCATCTCCTCTCATACTCTCTCTCTCCCTTTCTGTCTGTCTCTCTCTTTTTCAGACACGCGCGCACACGCCGCCCCATGCTCTGACGTCAGCTACCTTATTAAGGAAGGGTGGTATGAAAAGCTGCTCACAGCTATTAGACATATTCAGCACCCTTTAGCTTTTACTGCAAATGGTAGTAGTGTTAATAGAGGGAGCTCACGCCAAATCCCCACAGAATCTGCTCATGGAAGCTGACTAAAGGCATCGCCAAATGTTTAATTATCAGCTCTTATTTAGAAAATGCTAAATTCATTAAGGCTGTAATGAGGCTCCATCTTCAGTCCTCCTTAAACCATTAACTGCAAATGAAGTAAACTTCCGGGTTCATATGGAGTTGATTTTTAACCGGTGAGGTCGGGGATTCAAAACCTCAAAAACCTCCAAAGAAAACGAACTTAATTCCTCTCGAGGATGCAGAAACGGTGGTCACAGAAATCAAAGCACGATGAGTTAATTGTCAGGTAAAAGGCTGTCAATAAAGTCATAGCCTGTACGTATTCATAAGCATCAAATAGATCCATTCTTTCATTATTAGTCCGCTGCACCACCCCGCCCCCACAACCGTACCAAATATGTGGCGGTTTAACCAAACGAAGAAGACCGTAGTACCTTCTCTTTTGATAGAAAAAGATGAGCAGATGTGTCTATTGTTCACCTATTAGGCTTAACGAACCAAGCCCAGCATGTGTGCACGAGTGTGCATGTGTGAGTGTGTGTGTGTAGGCCTATGTATGGAGAATATTTCACCCTTATGTTTTAGAACTATTTAATGACGGAATATAACCATTACACGGTGATAATAAAAATACAACGCCCACATGTATTTATTCACTTAAGATAATTTTTTATTTGCAGAAACCTTACAAATCGCGCTTTCTCGCTCTCTCTCTCTCTCACACACACACGCACACACACACTCGCGCGCGCGTTCACAGCAGCTGTATAAAATCCAGTTCCACGGATGGAAATGACGTGCTGACACATAACATGACTGCGTGTTCCCGTGTTGTTGATGTTGTTGTGGTGCGCTTTGCACGAGTGTCCAGCCCTCCAAACCTGCAGCCTGATAAGAGCCCGCCCCTGCTTACATTTAAGTTACACGTCAAGGGCCGTTTAGCCTAATAGAGCGGTAGCGCAGGGCGTCCTCAGCCGGCCGAGGTGACAGCTTGCAGCGGTCAGTGTCCTTCTGGACCCCCTGCTGAATGAGGGACGTGTCAAAGGTGAAGCTTCAAGACTCCCAAAGCTAACATCTGCGGGGGGACAGATTAACCTTTCAGACTTTTCCCTGTTCTGGACCTGCTAGGGGCCCCGCATCTGTCAGGGCCCCCACAATAGACCCTACACTCGGTTGAACGAGTTAAATAAAAGAAAAGAAAGAAAGAGAGAGAAGTTAAACTGCCTCTGATGTGAAGTCAATGTCAACGGCGTGTGTGTGTGACGTGTGTCGAGACAAAAGGACACTAATTCCTCGAAGTGTGGCTGCCCAACCGTGCAGAGCTGCGGACATAATAAACTTTGGGGGCAGGAATATAGAGCTCACACCAGGAAAACAAAAACAGTATAAATATAAAAATGTTAATTTTATAATAGCCCCATCATGTTCCAAACTGAATTGCCTGGCTTCATTTCAAGCAGAATGTATTCTAATTAATTTTAATCCAAATTTTAAGTACAGATTATTCTCTAAAATAAAACAGCTCAGTTTCTGCTCATAAAACTTTTGATATTTTCGTGTCTGTTTTTATTTTTGCTGCGCTCTCCTCACAAAGGCAAACGAGATCTAGAAGGGTTAAGGTTTGGCCTTCCTTGGAAACAAACCTCATCTACACATTCTCATACGGATCGATAGGCTTCTGCCATGTCTGCACGACCTGAGCTGTGTGTTTATATGTGTTGGCTCTCTGTGGCCATTGTGCCGAGATAGGCCAAACCTTACGAGGCTGTGACATTTGCTTTGCAGAGAATATAACAGACACGGTTTTCTGAGCACTTCTGATAGAGGATACATTTCAAGCGAAATTCAGTTCAATTAGCACAAAAGAAACAGAGGCAGAGACCGAAGTGTGTCACAGATCCATACATGTGTGGATAAAGAAATGCAGGCGAGTTGGAGGAAAAATATATTTTTTGCTCAGGTCTTATGAAATCGTGCGTGCCAGGGCAAACTCGGGCCAGAGAATGGGCACTGAAAGTGCAAATTGCAGGTTTCGCACTGATTATTAATCAGGGGCATCATTCCCACGAAGCCCACAGCAGCACATCCAAGCAGCAACAATATAATGTCTGGCAGAGAGGACCGTGGATCAATATTTCAGCAGCTCTGCAAAATGACACAGCGTTGCAAGCTTTATAGATGTTCAAAATGACAATTACTGCTTGTTTAAGAATAAGCCTTTGCTAAATAGCATCTGGTGAAACTTAACTTTTATAAATGAGCTTACTTGATTTTAGCCGTTTGGTCATTTATGGCGGATGAGCCCTTAGAATATAAGGTCGCATACATGCGGAAACTGAATTAGCCTTTTGAAAATAAATCAAATTGCTTTTGTTTTATCGGTTTGAACCCATGCATTCACTTTACTGCTTCACCTTTAAAAGCCCGAGATCCATAAATGTGTCCTCCTCTACATTCAGATTATTTGATTTGCACTCCCCAAAATCAGGAATGTAACAGGGAGAAATACAGATATGTTAAACCTTAAAATATTTGAGAGGATATGGAAAGATTTCTCCATTTTCTAAAAATGTGCATTGCAGCTTTTATGGCTGGCCTTTAGAGCACATTTGAAGCATAGGCCTTGAAACTACACCACAGCGCGCCAATCAATACTGAATAAAATTATAATTCCTGGAGGGACTCGGGCTGAGGCCTACGATTTGTTATAATAAACCAACCTAAAAATGTGCGCATTTTATGTGTAATTTGTCTGTGGCATTTTAGGCACGCGGTAATTATTTTCCCTTTGAATAATTTGATTATTTAAATTAGCCGCCGAGTTATTTAAAAAAAAAAAGAAAAGAAAAGAAACAAACGCCAGCTTATAGAAAATTGAAATCGTATTAAAGGTGTAAAAATTGCGTTGTTTTAAGGAAGCAGGCCACCTTTATTCTGAGGCTGAAAAGCAAATAAAAACAGGTAAAATAAGTAACGTAAATAACAGCCTACAGCTTGACAGTGAGCGATAAACCAAGATGGCATAACGCTAAAGAGAGAGATCTAAAGACAATTTTAGACCCCAAAGGAGACATTTTAAGAAGTTCTGGTCCAAAGTTTTCTTTTTCTTTTGCGAATAACCCGAATATACAGGAATACACACTCCCTCAGGACCGTGATAGTAAAATGGTTTGAAATTTCACACCAGAGATTAAGGAATTTACTTTTTTAAAATTTCACACCTAATTAATAAAAATGCCATCATGGTCCAGCAGCACATGCCTGACCTGCTGCCTTGCTCAGTGGTAAATCAACTGCCTCTTGTGTTATTCCGCGTCACTTGCTCTGATTCGTGCACTCATGTGAAATTAACGAGGCATCACTTTACATTAAGGTGTCCATATGCCGCCCAATTACTCCCTGTAACTTTGGTAAGACTTCAATTATGACAACAAAACCGTGTCAACGATAGCCAAACCAGCTCTACCAAGTGTGCGCTTCAAACCCAAATGACTCTTAAACTGTGTGACTTCAGGAGGCAACAATAATCAGTTTGGGGAAACTGGAAAGCGTCTTCCAAATTTTTGGCAACATTTTTGAAATAAACAAATGAAATTAATTAATTGATTCAAAAATCGTTTATTGTTGCGTTTTTTGTAGCCACGGTCTCTCAGCTATTCCTTTTAAGTATTTTAGTTGGTCCAGGTTTTAGATTTCTTTACCAATAACGAACCTGTGAATAACATCTTGCATTATTTACAGTTAACATCTATAAAACTGGTTTATGAGAATATACATTACCACGCTATGTCCTAAATGTTTCTATATTCTACAATTTGAACAACAATGCAAACTATTGCGTTCCTGTAGAGCTATCTGCTAATTTAGAACGTTTATCATTTTGGGCTCAATATTTAAGGATTTTATTATTGTAAATTCTTTTCAGCACTGCGGCAAATTTTATTAACATGTATGTATTTTATCCATGTGATAACAACAAGAGGGTGGGTATGGCTTTCAATAAGAAACTTGGCAGCATGTTTACCAGCATAACTATATTTTCAGGTGCATCATTATCATCGTATCTAAATGATCCCTGTCTCTCTAGAAATTCAGATTAATGCGAACTGTGTGTGTGTGTGTGTGTGTGTGCAACCAAATACATCGGACTCCTGAAACATATGTTGCGTACATATGTCACGCTTGCAGCTATTAGGACCTATTTTCTGATGTTTTAGATACAAAGAAAATTTGAGAAACTAAGTCGAATTTCAAATAGAACAGCTTCAGGTAATTATGAAGCAATCCGCTAATATTGACCATGCACTGTGGAAATTGCATTATCATAACTACAGTTTAACCAATACTTAACTAAGAAAAGACCATTTTAAGTGATGTGCAGATACTATAGGCTGAGATGTGGCGCAGCTATTTTAAGTTTGTGTACATATGCACCAAATAAACAGTCTGCTTGTGTGCGTCAAATTCGGACAGCACTCTTTTTCCCCCCACTTCTCTTCTCAACGGGGTGCCAGTCTTCAAATGTCTGCATTTAACCTCTTCTTCTGTGTCGCACATAAACACAGACACGCACACGCATGGCCAACGCGTACAGACATACTGAAACTGTAGTCCCAGACTTTACCGCAGGATCCTATTCTGTCATGCATCTTTATCATCCTCCCAGCTCACTCCCATTCAGAAGCGCACAGAACGACAGAGCTTCAACATCAATTTACATAAACTCTTTAACTCCAACATGCGAGCTGCAAAAAAGCAGGGGATGCGCTGGCATCCTCGCGTCTCCACCGTCTGCCTTTCCCGTCCCTTTCCTCTCCCTCATCCTCCTCCTCCTCCGGCTCCCCAAGCCCGCAGTTTTTCTCCAGAGCTGCCAGAGTCCCAAATCCTGACCGAGGTAAAGATCCTTAGCCGCTGCATGCGCCTCGTTTCCAATCGCAAATTCTCCTTCCCGTACAAAGCCTCTCTTTTCCAGCAGCGATACCGTGCATCTCCCCGTGCTTTTCTCGATGCAGACGCATTTGAATAGCTGGCCGGTGTTGTTATGGATCCGTGCGCACTGAAAGAGAATCAGTATGCAAATTGTTTCAGTATCAATCGAAAGGTTCGATCCGCCTGAGCGTCAGCCCCTTTGGCACGAGAAGCTCCTTCGCTGCATAAATGTTTATAATGATCCCATATATTAGCACACAGGTAGATGAAAGAACAAATTCCGCTATTATTAAGAAGCAGCTTAAACGTTTTTTGCAGAATAAAAAAAGGGGAAATTTAGGGATGCAGGTGGAAGCAGAAGGAGCCTCCATGACTAAGACTAAGACTTAAACACATTTTACTTATTTTTTTTTATAACCACAACTAGAACAACCAGGGCTTATAAGTCCCCCTGGAACATTTATGTGCTACAATTAATATCCAGTCCATATTTATTTTTCTCTTCTCACTAAATCTTATATTTGTGCCAATATATATTCAGACTAGAGAGATTTCAGTATTACAACACAAGTTTAATGCAAACTCAAACCAAGCAATCACTTGAAATAATCCACTATAAAGTTTGTCCTTTTTGCCATTATGAGGTTTGAATAAAATAGCTTACTGTGGGTCATCAGTGCTGTCATGTATGGTTCTCTGTGTTTACCACATTCTAATATATAATATTTTCACTAAATCTAACCTGCAGAGCAGAGCTGCACTGCTCCTAATAAAACATTTAGGAAAAGAAACACCTATGGATGGATTAGGGAGAGAAAATTGGATGGTAAAATAAGCGGAGGGTAGAAATATATGAGCACTACAAACAGAGGAGAAGTGTAGGAAGAGGCAAATAAGAGGGTGGAGTAAAGGTGAAGGCATGAGTGGATTTGTGAATTCAGGTAATCAAGAGCAAAAGATGGTGAAGGAAAAGAGAGGAAGGGCACTAAAAGGTGAAAGCAAAGGCTAAGGCGAGGGCAGAGAGAAGGAGAGTGTGGTCAGGAGGAGATAAAGCATAGAGTCCGTTATCCATCTGTCCCAGGGTTAGAGTTTGACCAGCTGAGGGGGTCAGGGGTGAAGGGTCAGTGAACCCTGGGCCTGAGGGCCTAGTGGTCAGTGCACTGGCAGATACACACAAGGGACAGGATTATATGGTAAATAAAAACCTTGCCTCCTGAGGTCCTCATACCATTCAGCTCACAGATTTCACAATTTTCAGACTCAGAATTTTATTCTTTAACATTTGGATTAATTTGATTTACTGTCAGTAGTCAAGCTCAGGCTGGTGGAGGTCTATTTATTTATTTTTTTGCTTTCAAAGCCTTTTAAAATAAGTTTTTAATAATTATATTCAATGGATCTACAATATTATGCAAATGAGGATAACAAAAGCTTATTTAATATGTCTTTTTTTTTGTTGACCAATAACTTTACTCCACGGTCTGTTTAGTGGCTGTTCTGGAGCTTTCGGTTGTGTCAGCACCTGGAGCTTTACCAGAAGTCATGTAATATTTTATTGTTTGAATTTCCACTTTTTTGAGCACTTTAAGAAATTCTTAATACACATTTTCTTGTAGGTGCACAATATATATGTGTTTTATTTGCTTTTATTTTAGTCTTTGGAAATGTGATTCAAGGTATTTATTATGTATCTACTAATTATCAACCTTTTCAAAATGAGATAACATGCCCTTCTGAACTGTAGAGCTGTAGATAAAAATGCATTTTAATTATTAGCACGTTTAAAAAAAATTACAAAAAAGATGCAAAATATCATTTATTTATGAAAGCTAATTAGTTCCTGTGATTTTACAGAAGTGCAGCAGTATGAATGGAGTCCCAGGAAGCTGAAAAGCTCAGAAGTGTAGATCACTGTTTAAACTTTAATAATGTTTTGAACGGGAGAGTCCCTCCTGATCAGTTAAGATCCTCTCAGCCACTTACACTATCAGAAGTGCTATATTTAATAACTAGGCTCCACCTGTTAAAAGTGTGTGTGCAGCACACAGTGTGTGCAGATTTAACAAGGCGCTCAGTGGTTGGGTCAAGGATTGCTGTCCTTTACTTGTGCCTGAAAATCTATACCTTGGAAAGGGGGGGGATTATATATTTTATGTCAACAACAGACTGTCCTTTTCTTTGTGTGTGTGTGTGTGTGTTTGGCTGTGAGTGGCTTACCACTGTGCACAATAGGTTTCTGATGGCGTGTGTGTGTCTCTGTGAGTCAGAAGGAAACTGACTTCACTTCAGAGAATGTGCGCTATGAACTTTTATATAGAAACTTCTTTATGGCGACTTTAAGTTTGTGGGGTTTCTTCAAAAAAACAAAAACAAATAAAAATCTGTGGTCTGCTGTAAAAAAAAACCTCCCTGGAGCAGATTACCAGTGTTAATATAAATATTTTAACATTTGTCAGTTAGAGCTACAATTGAAATGGATGGATGGAACTCTGAATTGAGATGGTACCTTTTTACAAATAAAATCTTAGATAACTGTTGGATGATAATTTGGCTGCCCATGGACCTACAATAAACACCATAATGCTTCTGTTCACAGCCTTCATAGAAATATTAAATTAATCCTTTTTTTCATCATGAAATTGGAGGCCAAGACTACAATGATGCCAGCAGCATTTCTTAGTATTTTTCAGTTTTTCTTTTTGTATTACCTTTTGTCCTCTTTGCCCAGATTTTGGCCATGTAAATGTGCCTGAGAGTCGTTATAGTTTATAAAGACGTATTATGTTTTTCAGATTTCAGCATGAATCATTAACTTGGAGAGAGTGAGCTGAACAAACTCTGACTGCTCACAGGAGCGTTGCTTCCATGTGTCCTTGTCAGTGCAAATAAATGTTCGAGGATGAAATGAGGTTTATTAGTTTTGTACATTTATCTTTATAAATTAACTTTAATTATATCTCTGAATCTGGGTATGTGGGGGCATGTGGTGGGATTAGCAGGGAAAGTGGCTGTAGTGTGGACAATGATAGCTGCATCTAAAAGAGGATTACACAGGTTCCTCCTGTCATCATGTACCTGTCATTATGGGATTATGGACACCACTTCCACCTTCTCCATTCAACACTTCAATGTAGGGTGAAGCCTTCAGAATACCTCCACACTTGTACAGGTTAAAACCTCAACAAGAAAGGGAATGAGGGTGGTTTGTTCAGGTCAACAGCTGCAGTTCCAGGTTTATTATGTGTTTGGATCCCAGTGTTTAATCCAAGTATTCACTTGTGGTAGCGTTTAGACAACAAATAAGATACGTATGGCACAATCAGGTTTCTCTGAGAGTGAAGATGGTGCAGGCACAGAGATGCAACACTGGAGACAGAAAACACAATTTAAGTCCAGACACACACAGAAACAGAAAAACATGCCGACAAGTTGAGGCCTGTTACACAGCTAAAATAATGTTTCTAAGTGTGTTAGGCACGCACTGTTGATGCCAACACACAAGAGATGAGCAAATGTATGAATGAATGGAGCTATAATTGCTCACCGCACTCACACACCCATACAACCACCCTCTGTATTACAGTGAATACTGATTTGGCACAGTCTTTCATGATATCTAGTGTTCATTAGTCATTGTTATCCCGCTTTGATGTAGCTGTAATGGGCTTTCGATGTGTGGACCGGCTCCATAAAGACTCCTGTTTAGTAACAGCTACAGTTTAAATGCTCTTAATGTGCTGCCGAGGTGTGGGGAGGGGCCAGGAGCTGTAAATCACGGAGAAATGCGGGGGGCAGACAGGGTTGGGTGTGTGTGTGTGGGTGGGTGAGGAGGGGGGGGGGGTGAAGAAAGGAGCGATTGGAGAGGAGAAAAAAGAAGAGATGAAAGGAGGGGAGGGAGGAGTGGAGGTTCAGGGACGAGGGAATGGAATCTGTGTGTGTGCATGCTGACGAGCAGAGAGAGCCTCCCTCGAAACTGCAGACGTGTTTACACAGCACAGGTTCACACAGTCAACAGTCACACACAGTCTCGCAGGCGCGCGCGCACACACACACACACACACACACACACACACACACACACACACACACACACACACACACACACAC
>JAVDPK010001240.1:86328-99476 GCA_034780415.1 Cichlasoma orientale
ACACACACGCACACACACACACACACACACACACACACACACACACACACACACACACACACACACACACACACACGGGCTGTACACTGCCGTTCAGGGTTGACACTCAGTGAACAGCGACTTCCTTTCAGTGCGGGCTGCAAACAAATTGCTAACATGTCCGATTAGTTATATCAAACTGCAAGGAGAAACAAAATAACAGGTTCAGCTTTGACAAATATTTGAAAATTAGTTAAAACAAGCTTTACAAAACAAATCAAACACATTCACGTTCAAACTGAATGCTGAATAGGTTCTTTTCACCAGTATGAATGAATGAAGGTGTTAAAAGCTGTCTGATCTGATCCTCCACACTTTGTAAATTCACATGCCTTTTATTCATGCTAACATTCTTGTCCTCCTTTTATCCTTCAAAACTCTATTGAAGGAGATGTTCTTGATCTCAATGGGACTACGCGTTTAAATGAAGATTGAAAGATGCATTACAGAAACTTACATTAAAAAGGAGTGGAAATGAAGAATGTGTAGCTGAATATAAAAGCGCCAGAGATGACTAACACTGCGTAAAGACCTTTTTTAACAGAGATGTTTTTTTTTTTTAAAGTGCACTTTTTGTCTTTCAGTGTGAGAGTGGCATGCTCAACCATTTACATTTACTTTAGTCTGTTCATTTTTAAAGCTCTGCTGATGGAGATTATGGTCGATAATTTCTCCAGTAATAGATCTGCATTGTGTACGATGCTTTGGCTCAGGTGGCAGAAGGCCTTGAGTGTGTTAAAAACACACTCCTGCTCATTCTTCCTGGCATGATGGAAAGTGAATGATGAGAGAGGTGCAGAAGGAGAAGGTTAGGTGAAGCAGGATTAGGTGTTCATAAGGAGTAACTCTAAAGGGTGGGGACTATAGTGGTCAATAGGCAGTGATCAGAAACAGCTGAGAGAGAAAGAGGGCCAAGGAGGAGAAGAAGGAGAAATGTTAAAAAAAAGACAGAAAACTGAGGGAAGAATGAACTGGATAATGAGGAAAGAAAGCGAAGGAGATGAAGATTGAGGAAAAAGACAAAAAAGAGAAAGAGGGCAGGAGGGAAGAGAAGGAGGAAGAGAGGGAGTCAGCGCATTGATCGAGCAGACCTGTCAGCAGCCAGACAGGCAGGGAGACGTCTGTCCTTGTGCTGCCACTCTCTGGCCTGCAGACACCTAACCCCCCCTGCTCCTGCTGGGGTGGTGGCGTCAGGCTGGGGGACCGTGCACGAGCATGTTGGTGTGTATGCACTAGTGTCACGTGCGTGTGGGTGTGCGTTTACGTGTACGGTCATTTGTTTCTATGTGTCTACAGTGTACGTATAGGTTGCCCTGCCTGTGCAGTCGGCCTGTCTGTACCCCGTGTCTTCCAGGGCCTCAGGTGCGGAGAGTCTTTTCCTCCGTGGAATTAACTAGGTTCCAGTCAGGAAACTAATCTCACGCTCCCTGTCGCACACAGATGTACGTATCTCAGGAGTATGGATTTTATCAATCCAAAGAGTGTCCTGCACGGGTGCAATAATCAGAGCTGTAGTTTTTTCTTGAAGAGCTGCTGTCAACCACCATCAACACCTTCCCTCCCTCCCTCCCTCCTCACTATCATCCCCATATGGGATTTTTTTTTTCCACATACAGAGCTCCGTTTCTGGACAAGAAACATCATTTCCAGTGAGTCTTCTCTGGCAGTAGGCGCAAGCTTAGGCAACTTTGGCAGCTGGAGCAGAGCTGGAAAGCATTCAGTAAATAAAGCAATATGTCACTGTACTCAAGTGCAAGTAGAACCCCTGGACTCAATATCTTCAGTGCATGGAAAAGAAGTAAATTTGGAGGTGAATATTACTGTACTGCAATTCGGTTTATTATGCAATTATCAAAAGTGTTATTTTCCTGTGCATGTAAATGCATAAACCTGCACAAAATAAAACTAGCTAAACAAAGTGCAACACTGTCAAAACAACAAATGTTGTGACTTTTCCTTAAAGTGCACAGATAGTTTTGATTTTAGAACACACAGTTTTCACAAGGACCATTACTTCAGAAGAAAATAGTTCAAATAAAAAACGTGGATGATGTTTGGTAATAATAAAGGGGGCATTGTTGCTGGCATATTGCTGTTGATCTCAGCAAATGGAATTCTAGTAACCTCCACTGTATTGCGGAGGAGGCAAAACATCTTTGAAAAACATGGAAAACAAAAGCAAAACTATCTGCATGACCACAAGAATGTGTGAAAATATGTTTTTTTTTTGTAATTTGGGTGAACTCACTCTTTCAGTACAATGTCCTAGTAAAAATATGTACTTTTTGCTAACTTTCCATCTCTGCTCCACATGTACACGTAACTGCATGCACGTCATTATTTGTGTGACCTGTTAAACTGTATAAGAATTATCCACTCTATGACTGACATTAGAGGGTAAATTTGATAAATTGAGGGTTCTTTTCTCTCTAATACTCTTTCTTTCTCCCCGTCTTTCTGCCCATCCATTACAACTGATCCTATTGTTCCAAGCCCTGAGATCTGCGAGGTGACCTGAGAGGTCAGATAATCAGATGTTCTTCTGGGTGACCGGCACTAACCTGCGTTTCAGTGGGACACTATGGAATAAGACCATGTCTCTCCTCAGCTTGGAACACAAGCCCGTGTAATACAGGGTGCTGTGGTGCTGTAAGAGTGATAATTAGAGTTACAGCACTCAATTGCACACAAGATGCTGGCACGACTGCAGCAGTGGACCTGAAACAAAAAGGGAGTGACGCTAGTATTTTTATGCTGCAAAAAAAATGTAAATACCTGGATGTGGAAAACCTGTGTATAGAAAAAAAAACCCTCCATCAGTCCAAGTCAATATCACTTTGGGGGATGTCCTTAATGTAATGCATAATGGTATGTTTTGAATCTTATTTTTTCTCTCTGACTGCCTCCTAAAGCTGAACACCTGCAGCGATCCATAAAGTAGACATTTAGTGAGGCTGGAGCATTAACAGAATTTCTTTACTTCTGTAAACAACTGAATCAAACGTAAAACATATCTTATCATAGTTTAACCATAGCGGAAAGCATCTTAAATGACTGTGCGATTGTCTTGTCATTATCGTTCACATGCGGCAACATTAGAGTGAAAATACCGCTGATAATATAGGCAGAAGAAAATGAAGGAGAAAGACAGGTATTAGTGAAAGAGTGAGGGAGAAAAAGAAGAAATGAGTGTAGGAGAAGATGAATCCGATTTTTCTCGGTAAATTGGACTCCTCTGCTTTCTCTAATTCATGTTTCAGAGCTGCTGCATTGATGGTGAGATGGAGAGGGTGAAGGGAGAGAGAGAGAGAGGGAGAAGAAAGGAGGGGAAAGGGAAGACAAATCCATGCAGGGGAGAGCAGAGGGAGACTGTGGCCGCTCTCCCACAGGCAGACAGCAATCAATAAATCAATAGGAAACTGTGGTTGGCTGGAGAACGGCTGGGGCAGGGAGGATGGAAAAGAGAGAGACCCGAATCAAAGTAGCTCCAAGATGGATGGAGCGAGGAAAGAAAGGGAGAAGAGGAGGAGGGAGGAAGAGAGGGAGGGAGCGAGGGTTCAATAGAGGTGTAGGTGTAGAGGAGCTTGCAGGAAGAGGGGAGGAGTGCGTGGAGGAAAGGTGGTGTTAGCAGGAGTTGTAAAGGGAAAATGGGTGGAAGTCCAGCAGGCTTTTGGGGTCCCCTCCCAGTCCTGCCTGCAGCACATCCTGCATCAGTGGTGCAGTGATTGGGCTTGGCACTGTGCAATGCCCCGCTGTGGTCTGCCCAATGAGCCCAGTGAAGCGCGGCTGTATCTGGGGCTGAGGGGAAGCCGTAGGCCCCCTCTGCCCGCTGGGTGCAGCCTGGTTGACTGGCTGCTTGCCTGGCTGCCTGCCTGCTGGCTGCCTGGCTGGCTGGACATCGATCTCAGTGGGTTGGAGAGTACAGCTGGACGCACACTGAGAGCTGGGGCTAAATCTGGCTCAGGCTCAATCAACGTTTGCACCTGTCTTTTCCAAAGGGAATTAAATGTAGCAGATAGAGAGAAAGAAAGAGTAATGGTGTGTGTGAGCATGTGTGTGTGGGAGTGTGCGTTTGTCTCAGTTTGTGTGTGCTGAGGTTACATTTTGAGGGTGCAGTAGGAGTGGTTAGTTTGTAAGGAGCATGTTGGTTTTGTCAGTAGTTAACATGGTTGTAGTGGAGCAGGTGAGGTTAAAGTTTGTGTGTGTTTGTTAAGTGTGTGTGCATTTCTTATCTACAGCACACATGGCTTTGATGTGCAAATGAATAAGAAGCAGATAGTTGCTGAGCTCCACACACATCAGGCGAAATGTTGAAGTTAACTAAATGAGATAGTGGGATCAAATACTGTGTCTGTTGAATTCCTCCCTCAAATTACACACTTTTCTCATGTAGCTTCATACATAAAAGATCTTCACAGCTCTGAAAATAACAGTTGGCGCTTTGCCAAGTTGTCTGTTTTACTGCTGAGACGCAGATGAGAAGATGGCTCTCCTTTCAAAATAAACTACAGCAAACACAAAGAGTGGAAATGCTGCTTAAAGCTCACTGCTTAACCAATTTGTTGGTCTAACTTTTACACAAAACAAAGTGTAAAAACTTGTCAAGGGTGTGCAAAAGTATGCTTGGTTTGCTTTTACACTTTGGTTTTAGAGGAAATTAAAAAAAAACAAAACAAAAGATAAATATTTTTAAGCTTTGAAAGTGCTGGTTATCTAATTTTGTTAGCTTAAGACAAAAGCAAGCTAGCTGTTGGCCCTTGCATCATCTCCTTGTGCTGTTAAGCTAATCAACAGCTGGTTATAGGTTCTATTTTAACTGACGTGAGAGTGATGTCAGAGCCCAGTATGAACTCTATGGAGAGCCAGTTCACTTCCTACTGATGCCATTGCACTGACAATGGTTGCAATTCAAAACTTGTGACATAGTCCTAGATAAACAGATCTCAAGCAATCCCGTATGGAATATCCTTTTGTTTTTCTTGCACGGTATTGCTGATTCCTCCCCTGAAATGCTTGCATTCTGCTAACGTGTGCTGACTCATCGGTTAAGGGTGTACAACAGCACATATTCCTTTGATTGTACTCATCTCCAAAGAGCAGGAACAAGACATTAAGAGCTTAATCAACTTCTGAAAAACAGAAACTTACTTGTGTAAAAGAAGCAAGCTGGTGAATGGTAGTGGCTGCTGCTGCTTGTTTGAAGTGTGAAATCAAAATGATGATTGGCTAATAGTGTGTAATATTTACAGAAAGGGTTTCAAAAAATGTAAAACTAGAACTTCATCTATGTCTCATCCCAATCTGAAGCACAATGAAAATTGCTACAGCTGTAGGTGGCGACGTTCATTCTGGACTATGTAGCCTGTGTCCCCATTGTAAGCAGAATATCTGAGAGTATCAGGTCTCCTATTTTGAAGCCCTCTTCTGTTATCCTTCAGTCTTTTTTTTTTTTACTCTGAGAAAAAAAGCAAATACACGTGTTTTGCAAAACAATTTCTTTAAACGCAAAACAGTAAGCATACAATACTTCATTTCGTTTTCTCTTAAAAATGTTGTATATACTGTATAAAATTATGTCAGATAATGTCAGACACTGATGCTTAAAATATGTTTATGTGTGCAGTTATATAATTTAAAAAACGTTTCAATGTCATTAAAATCCTGCGTATTTCTAGAAATGCAGTAGTTTGAAACAACCTGTTTGGCAGCTGCACTTTGCTCAAAAGCACCACAACAGAAATTTATGAATTTCACTAATATCTATTTTCAATTCTGTGGTGCAGCATGGTTTAGTGTGACAGGGGAAACCAAAAAATTATTTCTGCTAATGTCAGATTGATCCACCAACTGGAGCGGTAACACGATTGAGTGTAACTAAAGGAAGAATTGACTTCAAGAAATCAAACTGATTTCAGTCATTCAGTACAAAAAGATGGAAAATTCCTTAAATCCGATTTTCATTTCCAACAGAGAGATCGTACCGGTAACATCATCCACGTGTGAGAAGCATGATGGCTGCATCCTGCAGACTAACACTACATTCATTTGCACCCACTGCATTTCAGTCTTTGTATTTAGAAACCATTGGGTTGCAATTTAAGCATTAGAAAGTGGCAACTTAGACAATCTGGTCTCTCTATTAGCCTGCTCTGAACTCTGGGATGTTTAAAGCTTTTGTCAATAGTCATTGTGCAATTAAGTTGTTTGCATTGATAGGCTATTAGATGGCTTTCTACACAGCCTTTACAAACTGCAGGGCAGCTGTGTGGACTGTCAGATTTATAATCACTGTGCAGCAACTTGTTAACTGTCTCTAACAAATATCTAGTCTATCTCTGCTTCCTTTGCTCATGTCTTCCATTTTTCTTTCCTGGCTGTCCTCTCATCTGCTCTATTTTCTTAGCTCTCCTGCTTCTCTCCTCTGCTTGCTTTTCTTCTCCCTTTGACCTTTTGTCTCTTACATAGCCTGTCCTCTCGTCTCTTTTTTTCTTCCTCTTCTTTCTGCTCCTGTCCTCCTTTGCATTCCTTTTCCTATCCTCTTCTCTCCTCTCTGGGGTCCCATCCTAAAGAGGCTGCTCCCACCCAGACACAGATGGCCCCCAGATCAGATTTATCAAGGCCAGTAGGGCCCTCTGCAAAAGGTCACTCTCTTAAAAGCTGACCGATCAATGGTCCAACTCCTAACAGCCATGCTTTTTTGTCTCCTCTTTTTTAACGTGGTGTGTATGTATGTAGGTGTGTATGCTTTTAATCATGCATGTACCTGCCTGTGTGTACGTGCAGCTCTGAGGACCAACAGAGACAAAGACTCTGGGTGTTACTAATCGAAGGGTTGTCCCTCAGACGGTCCTCTAATGACCTCTTCCACCTCTAATAGTGCAACCTTATTGAGGCGCTACTAAATATTTCAGCAAGTCATTAGCTCATTACACGTCATTATCTACAGCGTGTTCAGCCCGCCAGGATTAGCTGAGAGACTTTTAGCAACTTCTCTGCGGGAAATCAATAATCGGCAGACACTTTCAATCACCGAGATCATCTGTGTGCGGCTATCAGAAATTCACACAATCACAGATTTATGTGTCTGCCTGTGCACACGGAGACAGTGTGTTGATTTAGCTGAACGCATCGATCACTTTTAAAAACACGTTAAATTTGTTAAATCCATTTTTCGTCTTTGTTTTATTTGGACACGATAACACAAGAGCATTTGCTCCACAAAATTATATTTACTGGGTCTCAAGATTCATTAGCAAAAATGGTCAAGCTCGTGAGCTGAGCCGGATCTCCAAATTATTGAGCACAAATTTGAATACAAACAGGATTTTTGGGGGAGAGCTGAAATAATTTCATTACGTTACAGAACACAATTCCTCACTTACGTGATAATTACTTTGGACTTTTGGTGGCTTTCAGTAGGTTAAGGTCTGTATCTCTTGGAGCAACCTTCATTATCATGATGCCATTATCTGGAATCAGCTAGTTGTGTGCTCCAGTAATTTATTTTGAGGTGCACTTCCATCATTCGCAAGAGTCAGATCAAATCCACCCAGCAGGTGTCTTTCATTAGACTGTAAATCCCCAGATTCCACATCATGAAATCTCAGGCCTAATCTGAGATAACCATGAGGACACATTCACTTTGGGGGACTCCCCTCTAATTAATTTAAGAGTCACCAAGAAGATTACACAACAACTATGTATGCAATGTATAAACATTATTCTGCAAGACGCAAGCAGCACAATTCAAACAAAGTGACAAATACAAAAATACACGTTTTTAAAAAAATATAACCTGCCTAATGACTTTCTGTGTTTAGCTCCTTGTAAAATAGAATTTAGAGCCACAGCTCACAGTTTGCTGCGTGTGCTCCATTTACCAGGAGCCATCCTTTTGTTTTTAAGGGTCACGGGCCAAGGTTGAGTGCCTCATCTGTGGTGTGCAGAAGAGTTTGTGTGTTGAACCTGAGCGTGCCTGCTGCCTGGAAAGGAGACAAGAGCTGTTTAAAGCAACCATGAAACCTCTCTGACACACTTTAGGAGTCACTTAACAATGGGCAGGGTGTGTGTGGTTAAGTGTGTGACTAATTTCCTTTAACACAGTGTGAGATTGAGAGACTCAGGGCCAGAGGGGGGCGGAGCTGCTACTTGTTAAGAAGGTCAGAGGTCAGATTTTCTTGAATAGATCCAGAAATGCTCAATTAATTAGGCAAACACACACACAAACAGAAACACATTCCTGCATACAAAAACATGTACGAGAATATAGGAGAGTCTATTATAAGCTAATCCATTTTTTTGTGTGGAGCCATGGTGTTGCATGCTAAAGAGAAATGGATATAATTCTGCGGGGGCAGTGAATCGACGATCAGTCAACGACAAACGGGAAGCACAGCATCTGTAAACAGTCTTAACAGATACGAGCTAAACAGCAGCTTTCTCTGCTCCAGCTTTTGCCTTAAACAGTATCTCTGTGGGTCCATCTATCACTCTCTCTTCACCCCTTCCTCCAGCAGCGCAGAGGAAAGGGATGCCTGAATCAGCTAAAAGTTTAAAAGCTTTATTATAAAGAGGAAATACAATTGAGGTCTTTGTTGTTCATCTGTCTCCCCTTCTGCTGTCTCGCACTGTCCATTTGGACAGCCCCTGCATTACTCAGCAAAACACTGATCATCAAAGAAATTAATAAAATGTGATCCAATCTGTGTAATCAGATTCCACGTGCTTCACTATCGAAGTGTTTTCCTTTAAGGGGTTTATTTAATATGAAGAAAGTAGTTTGCTTAAAATGGCCTCAGAAATTATATTACGCTTACTTGAACACGGTTGTCAAGATATTGTATGACTTATTGAGTTGGACTAATCTTTTTCCACGCACAGGTCGAAACACTTATCTCCACACAGGTACCACTAAAATCTAGGTAGAGGAAGGTAACAACTGCAGCAGATAAAATTTAGAACCATGCATTTTGCATGCATTTATTGATGATCCCTTTTTACACCCACACCTCAAATAAAATTATGTATAGCTTTCCTACGCAGTCCAAAGTCTGTTTTTCCTGCTTATTTTCCGTCTCTCACTTTTTTACACTCTGTATCTCCCTCCTTTCTTCCTCCACTTCCCTCATACTTATTTCATTTGAAGTCCCGTCCCAGCATCCACCCCAACAATATTTCACATCCTGATTTATTTTGGTCCTGGAGTCATGTGACCCTAAATATTGTAACTGACCCTGGGTGTATTGATCTTCCTGTGCAGGCTAGCACTGCGACTTCCTGCCTTATAACGACCCTATGAAACCCTCCGCTATCTATCATCATCATCATTTATAAAAAAAATAATCAAGCTTCATATTTATCTGTCTGTATTTGCCCCCCCCCCCCCCAATGTATCCACATTTGTTTACCTGCATAAAAATCAGCATTTTTTTTAAAAAATCTATGTATGTATTTTTGTTTATTTGTAAGTGTGTCTATGCTTGTTGCTGCCAGTGAATGTGTGTGAAAGTGTGTGAGTGCTACTAATGATGCTATTTTGCCAAAGGAGAGAAAAAGCTCCTGTCACCATAGTAATGAGTGGTATTTATATCAGTTACCTGGCAGTAAACCACTCTGATCACCTCTTCTCATGTCTTTTTCTCACGAGACAGGTATGTGTTTGTGCTGCATTTGTATGCGCGACCTATCTGGACCTACTGCTATATGGCAGTGTGTGCTATTGCGTGTATCTAAGCGCACATGAATGTGTAGCTCTGTAAGAAGTGTGCAGGGTATGATAGACTGAGCACAAAATGGTCTGAGTGTGCGTGTTCATGAGAGAAGGAGTGTGCAGAGGGTAGAAGAGACAAAGGGGTTAAATTGAAAGGAAATGATGAGCGATGAGTCTGTGTCGCACATTAGTGTTCTGCAGGTTTTTTAAATTATTTTTTTCCACTGTGATTGTCTGTTTCCCTGGACCTCGCTGCATGTGTAGCCTTGGGGAGCAGTTTTTATCCTTATCTGGACGTCCAGGAGTGTGACACATCCAGATACGCCTTAAGAAATTTCAACATCTTTTGACTAGAGGCCTTAAAGAAAATGTGTGTGTGTGTGTGTGTGTGTGTGTGCGTGTTGAGATGGTGGAGGGTGTTGGTGGTGGGGGGGTGAGGCCGTATCCATGGTAACACCCACCGCCACCCCCACTGGGTCCTAAAAGACAAAGCCTCACACACACACACACACACACACACACACACACGCACACACACACACACACACACACAAGGAGCACTACAGGGCCAGCTGAGCCAGATCAATATTTCTCCCCATTTAAAGAACAGAATTCAGAGAATGGCTTTTCAGCGCCCAGACTGCAGCCGTGCTTTAGACCTTGGGTTTTTACACTAAACACCCAATCTGCAAAGTGGCAAGGCTTTTTTGTACTGACCCAAAATAATTCCTGGCCTGAATCTTTTTCTTTTCTTTCATTTCACTGTATTGATGGATCCGTTCAGCCCTGCCAGGACCTCTGTCTTGCTCTCTATCTTTGTGGGATTTACCCCCCCCCCCCGGTCTTTCTCTCACTCTGTTTTCCTACTTTTTATTATAACCCTCTCTCCTCTCCTCCTCTCTCCACCTTCTCTCACCGCCTCTCTGAGTGAATGACAGGGTCAGATTGCATTCAGCATCCTCACTCTTTGTCTCACCCTGTGGCTGACCACAGCTCAGGCCCCCGGCAGGTCTCCCTCTGGTCCCCTGGGGCGTCCAAGTCCATCTCTGAGGCTGAAGGGCTGGACTGGCCTTGGCCTTCTGGCCCTGTTGGGTGACTGGAAGGGAGGGAAGCTGAGAGGCTGTGGTTGTGGGGGCAGGGGAGTCCTTGATTTTTGTCAGTGGGTAAAATGGAGGAGAGCTCCCTCTAGCACTTCTAAATTGGAATAACAGGTAAGTAACCTAAGGAAAAAACAAAAAACAAAACAGATCCCTGCACACAAAAAAGACAAAACAGACTAATTATTTTACATGCCTCTAACATACAAGCTGATAAATGCAGTTGAACTGAACATGTATGTAAGACATGCATGCATAGATGTCATCAAGTTTCAAATACAAACAAATGTCAAACTCAAACATGCATAGAGAATCGCCCGAGGCTGATTGGGGCATCCTGTTTCTGAAGCAGCCATGGGAGGTATTCAAGCCCTCTTCGGTTCAATATCTTGGCAACCCCCGTGTGTGTGAGCATTGTGAGTGCCTGCATTTCATTAAACACATCCCACACATCCCACTCTCTTCCTCCTAATGGAATAATTCATTGTTCGTTGATTCTGCTTGTTTGGAGTCTTCACAGATGTGAGTCTTTCAGCCTTTAGCCATCGCTGTTAAGAGTGTGATCTGAGTAAGGAAACTGATAATTGATTTCATCAAGCAATGAGGCTGTGGGCCACTTGGAACAGAGAATGTGAGATTGGAGGGGACTTTACCTGAGTGGATCCATTTTCTACATAATCCTCCACAATCATCCTCCAGTTATCATTGTGCTACTGGAGAGCTGGTGTGACATATTAAAGATTACTGTGCAATGCTGTCATTAGATGTTAACGCTCAGTGACCTGTTAAGTGCTCTTGAACAAAGCCCTGGCAGGCTGTGGTGGCACTAATGAGGGAATGGTACATACAAGGAATGAAGTAAAAGTCAATCCCATCCTGCTGTGAAACTGTTTTAAAACAGGATGAGCCAGGTCTCGTGTGTTTCTGCAGTTTGATACAGCACAAGAAAGAAAGAGTTAAAGCCGTATAACAAACCACCAACTCAGATATGTTAATTAAATTATTACTAATAAGGATTTATTTCACTTTTAATGACAGAACATAAATACTTTTACTAAATGTTAAATTTTTTTTTTTAAATTCCAGCTTGCACTCAGCTCTGTACCACACAGACAGGTTTCTCAGTCTGCCAAACAAACACACACACTCTTACAGTTTTGAGCTTGCACTTTAATTTGAGTCAGTTTTCAGCTCACTTAACCTGTGTATAGGAGGAAGATGTAGCACCTGGAAACTCAAACGGTCACAGAGAGGACATTCAACATTCATCCAAATACTTTGTGAAGGTCACTCACCCTGTGTAGGCTGCAGAGGGAAGTGAAAAGTGTGTAGTCCTTCATAAAGATCAGTGGCTGTGGTCAGGTTGAATGATGTTGAATTTCAGTTTATTTTAGTGATGGAAGAGTATGAAAAAAGTATTTTACCCAATGCCCAAAGAAATGTTTGAAATATTGCTGCAGAATAATCCAGTTCTCCAGCGTCCATGAACATATTTGACAAGTCTCACGTCTTTAATCCTTGAACAATTTCACCATTGAAATGGACTGTTTGAATTCAAAGGGCCGAACCGAGACAATCCGCCGCTGCTGCTTTCCATGTATGTTTTCATCTATGTACTATGAAGTATGAGAAGGACACATCTTTTATGGTTTATGTAGTTTTTTAGTTTTGACACCACCATAGTGAATTTGAAATAAAACAATCAATATATGATATCCAGCTTTAAATTAAGGGATTTTACAAACATTTTGCGGGAATGTACAGGAACTATAGTCATTTTTACAACAGTCCCCCATTTTCAGATTCCTAAAAGTAATTGGACAAACAAGCATAATTTTAAATACAGTAAAATTATTGTTTTTAATACTTGGATGAAGATCCTTTGACATCAACTGCCTGAAGTCTAGAACGCATGGACAGTGGACTCATCTCTGTGCTTGTCTAACTAGACCTCAGTGCAGTGTTTGAAACTGTTGACAATAACATTTTATTACAGAGATTAGAGCATGCCATAGATACTAAAGGTACTGCGCTGCAGTGGTTTGAATCATGCCTATCTAACAGTTTGTTCACGTGAATGGGGAGTCAACTTCACACATTAAGGTTAGTTTTGGAGTTCCACAGGGTTCTGTGCTAGGACCAATTCTATTTACACTATACATGCTTCCCTTAGGCAGTATTATTAGAAAGCATTGCATACATTTTCATTGTTATGCAGATGATAACCAGCTTTATCTATTCATGAAGCCAGATGACACACATCAATTAGTTAAACTGCAGGAATGTCTTAAAGACATAAAGGC
>JAVDPK010001240.1:122083-144100 GCA_034780415.1 Cichlasoma orientale
CACACACACACACACACACACACACACACACACACACACACACACACACACACACACACACACACACACACAGCACAAACCATCAAGTACAGTGCATTATATATGTCAGCGGCACACAAATATGTACACTCTTTTTTTAAACACATGCACACACTCATGAGAATCCATGTTGGTCACACACATACACACTTTCATACACTCATATGCACACACATAAATACACATATAATACTTTCATTGCATGCGCACCGTCCTTGTGCGTCTTCCCAGCCGTGTTTGTATGTATATAGTGTGAGTGTGTGTGTCTGTGAGTGCGCAGCCTTCACAGTGAAACACTGCACCAGAGAGATTGGAATCAATACTTTCTGCTCCGTCATTTGTCACATCTTTACAAGGCTGAAGCCATCTGAACACCAGTCTATTCTACTTTGGTGTCATTTATCAAATTGCCCCACCTTGCAAAGATGCACACACACATTCGCACACAAACATACACCACATACCGAGGACAAACACATGCAGCATGTACACACTGTCTTATCTATTGTCTAAACTTTTGCACCATAATTAAGACCACATGATAAAGTATACTTGCAAATCATCATTGCCGTCACTTTGTGGCAGAAATTTTGCTGAATTGAATAAAAATTATTGACAGAGACAAAGGTACGAGAGAACCCTTTGGGCCTCTCAGCAGTTTGCTTTTGGGGTCTTGATCACTCCATCTACATTTACTTTGCTAGTATAGCCTAAACACTACTAACCAGGAAAAGGATTGTATATTTCATTTAAGCATGCACATCAATCACAGTATGTAGCATACGTGCATTTACAATCAGTTTATTAATTGTAAAATGCTGATAAATTAGTATGATCAAAGGACCCTGATAAACAACAGTTTAGAAAAAAAGGAGACAGAAGGAGCCGGAGGTTGAATAAGTATCGACTTCACCACTCATCATGACTAAGTGATCACACCCAAATGCCACTGCACACGATTCCACTAACAAGTCAGGTGCCAACACAAACCACCCTGCCCCGAGTCAGCCCAGTTGCTGCCACTGGGAAGCCCTGAAGACAGACGGAAGGACCAGAAATACAATGACCAGCACAATATTTTAAAAAAGAAAACCTCATTACAAAAAATGTCATAATGATTAGTGCTTGACTGTAATTTAAAGGACAAAGGGGGCGATTACTCTCAAACACAGCATAAATATGACAATGTGAAATTCTTTGCAGACGCTCAGTGAATACCAGAACTTCCACACAACCCGGGCGGTTAAAGATTTGTGTCGCCTGAAGAAATGCTCTAATTTCAGTCTATACAATAAACATAAAGCAGTATATCAAGTAGCACTTGATTTATACTTCAGTTTTTAATACATCTTATGACATACCTTTGGGGAAAACATCAGGCCCAAGGATACTGGCTGTTCATGTATCGCAAATCATTTGACTGTATGGAAATATACATGTTTTTCTTCAGCTTTTCTTTAGAATACAGGTACATACTGCAGCACAATACCACAATATCACTGTCTTGTTTTCACTCACAACCACTGCATATGAGATGCAGGCGAGGCAGTAAAAAGACACATTTCACTGCTCATCTGCTCTCTAAAAGCATTGCATAGATTAGATGTTTGGATTAGCCAGTACAGTTGTATTTCCCCTAATTCTGCATTCCAGTTATATTTTGCATCATTATTAATTTGCTAGTACCAGGAGGACGCCCTTTTTGTCTGCAGAACTGCTTTAAAGGGCACATATCATGCTTTTAAATCCTTCCTTTTCAAATGTAAATCATTCACTTGTGGTCTATATAAAGTAGATCTTCAATGCTTTGGTCTGAATTCCTCGTTATTGTAGCTCCACAGACCCCTCTTTTACACCTGTTCTGAGGCTCGTCTTAGAGTAACTGGATTTGGTGCGGCCTCTTTAAATGCGAATGAGACATTTCACGCCCCGCCCCCCTCCAGGTTACAGAGCGTTTCACTCCACCCTGTTCTGTCATTTTTGTAGTTTGATAGCAGCGATACAATTAGCCAGATTTGTTGGCTGCACATCCATGACGTGAATCTCCCCTTTCACCACATCCCAAAGGTGTTGGATTGAGATGTGGTGACTGCGGAGGCCATTTGACTACAGTGAACCCATTGCCATGTTCATTAAACCAGTTTGAGATGATAGGAGCTTTGCGACATTGTGTCCTATCCCGCTGGAAGCAGCCATCAGAAGATGGGTACGCTGTGGTCATAAAGGGATGGCCATGGCCAGCAACAGTTCTCTGTGGCATTTAAAATGATGCTCATCTGGTGCCACGAGGCTCAAAATGTGCCAAGAAAAGATCCCTCACACCATTACACCTGCCTGAACCATTGATACTACCATCCAAATGGTAACAGAAATCAAGACTCATCAGCCAAGGCATTATTTTTCCAGTCTTCTGTTGTCAAATGGTCAGCCCATGCAAATTGTAGCCTCAGTTGCCTGTCCATAGGATTGGCACCCGGTGTGGTCTTCTGCTGCTGTAGCCCATGTAATGTGTGGTTATTTGAGTTGCTGTTACCTTTCAATCAGTTCAAAGCAATCTGGTCATTCTCCTCTGACCTCTGGCCTCAACAAGGCGTTTTTACCTAGATAACTGGTGATCGTTGGCTATTTTCTCTTTTTTGGAACATTCTCTGTAAACCCTTGAGATGCTTGTGCTGGATCAGCAGTTGCTGTTTGAACTTAAGCAGGTCATCTTCACCATGTCTACACACTTCAATGCACTGAGTTGCTGGCATATGATTGGCTGATTAGATATTTGCATTAACGAGCAGTTGAATAGGGGTATCTAGTGAAGTGGCTGGTGACTGTATGCCCTAATGTTGCTTAAAAAACAGGAGAGTCTGTTGTATAGCTTTTCATGACAATGCATTCAGTTTTTGTCATTTTGGCCTGACTCTAGTGCTCAGAGAAGAGCTCCTTGAGAGCTGCAGATCAAAGTAGTAGCAAATTCAAAATGCTTTGCTGGAATTCACCAATAACTGCCTCAGAATTTAAAAACTGAAAATGTATTATATCTGTATAAAGGAAACATCTTGCAAACAAAAGTGATGTGATTTAACCTAGAGTTTGTTTTCCCTTTCCTTAATACCATTATCTTATCCTCCAGCCACTGTTAGTAATGAATGAGTGCCATAGAAGAAATTTCTTTGTGATCTGCACACTTGCACCTATTTTACTGATGATACGGGAATAATTATTGCAAAGGAATGGATGCTCTCCCGCTATCAAAATAAACTTCACTTTTCCTATTTGTGCTACTGGTGCTTCTCACACTATTCAGACCCCCCTTCAAATTGTCTTGACTTGTACTCTTGAGCTATGTTTTGGTATAAGATGACATTCCAAAAACATTGCTCTGATTCTGTGTGAAGTTCCTTTTGTCCAAACCCATCAGGTATTTTTCTCTAGCCGTGCTCACTGAGTACATGGTGAGTGTGTAACAGGATCTTGGAAATTTCAGCGAGATTGCTCCACTAACCAATTTTCCTGAACCCTGTGGTAACATTCCAAAAAGCCAGATATGACTTTATTCAATTCATCCACAAATGATAAAGCAATTTGGCCCCAACCACTTTCGGCTGCCTCACACATCATGGTATGCCACACACACATGCACGCAAGCACACACGCGCGCACACATACACAAACACACACGCATGCGCGGGCGCACACACACGGACCTACTACATACAGTAAGTGCAGTTAATCCAGGCAGTTCTACAGTAAGTGTCCTCTTGAGAAGGCTCTTATTCAGCTCAGTTTTCCAGGAAGGTTAAAGCAACACTTAGGTCTGCATGATACATCTAAAATATTGTATCATATTTTTCTACTTTTTAAAAGCTCGGCATTTCACAGGACTAAAGTTTTCCAATAAAAAGACATTTTATTTAAAAGTGTGTGGTCTTGAGTATGGTTATGTGATACAACGGCCCTACTGGACCAATAGGAGCCTCTTTTCCATCTATCTGGGCTCCACTGTTTACTGATTAATTTGCTCACTTGCTCACTTTTGAGTTTTGTGCCTACCGGTCATGAGCCATTAGACAGAGTTTTTAGGAAAATCGATCGAGACCATAATGCCATATCATAAGACTCACATTAAACTCATCAGCCTTCCACTGAGCCCTTGTTCCCATCAAAGAAGCTTCTGCCTCCCACATATTATTTTCCGCATTTTTCTTTATTTGGCACCCATCTGAATAATAAAATGTACAAATGATTATTTCAGTAGCTGCAGATAGCTCCACAGACCATAAAGATTACATCTCTGAAAGGCAGGAAGACAAACAGCCCAACACAGACCCAAAGGACGTCTGTTAAACCCCACACAGTTTTACTTCTGCATGCCTCACACCGTGAAACATGAGGATTGGAGTGGATTTTGAAGAAAAAAACATCTTTATTCCTGAAGGCAATATTCAGACCAGCCCTTTTGATCTGCCCTGAGGCCTGCTGGTGGGCATCTCCTAATGAGGGAGTGGCCATTGACTATATCCTCTGCCTACTGATTTTTATTGGTGACATGCACTAATAGGATTCTGTAGCTCTGGAATGAAAGATCAATGAAAAAAGGCTGGAGCAGTTTTAAGATGGCAAGATGGTGGTCTATTCTGCTAATGAGTGCTAAATATACACCGATCAGCCACAACAGTAAAACCATTGACAGGTGAATAACATTGATCATTTCATTACATTTCAGTATTGTGCTGGGAAACTTGTGGCACTCAAGCAGATGTTTACGATTCATGACTTTATTATTGCAGCCCAAGCACACCTGCACATGGCAGCAGCACTCCTCTATCATTGTGATATAATGCAAAAACTGCTCAGGAATGGTGCTGATTGATATGGACACACCCTGCTTTACCTTGCATGATAGTTAAAACCCTTTGGTGTTTTTAAATGTTAGTCCTAACTAACCTTTTAAAGCACCAAAACACAATAACACCAACTCACAGCAGAAGACCAGCAACTCCCTTCTTGTGTGAGATAAAACAGCAATTTTCTTTCATTAAGAAGTGGATACTTTTCTGTGTTCTTTCTAAAACTTCAGTGAATTTTGTTTACTGCCATATACACAACTGTAAAATTAAGTAAACACATACCTTTAAACTTCACCATAGCATTTATTGTTGGACCGATGTCTCCCTCCGTGCTGCTGAACTTTGAGTGAGAACAGCAGAAGGTGCAGAGGGAGTGTGTGGGTGGAGCTGCAAAATGTTGGCACAATTTTATGAAAGACACTCTTTATGTAACGCAACCTCACATTAACTCAGCTATAATAGTGTGAATTGTAATATAGCATCCTAAATCTGGCAACATACCAATATTTAAAAAAAAAAATCTCATGACAAAGAACACAAAGTGCTGAACGGTTCTCCATACTTCCCACATCCCAGTTCCACTGAGTATCCATGGTACAGTACCAAGGGCAACAACCTGGATATATGGAGGCCCAACATTGCAACCCACAGGACCCACAGGATTTGTTGCCATTGTCACCACAGGACACCATCAGAGGTTCCATGACCGGGGTCAGTGCTGTGCTGACAGTATAAGGGAGACCTGCACAATATTAGAAAGGTGGTTTTAATGTAATGGCTGATGGGTATTTTTGAGCACATGGGAATGAGAAGTTCACATGTCTGTGGTGTGGTGGAAAATTTTTGTTGGTTTGTAGTACCCCCCCCCCCCCCAAAAAAAAAAAAACCCAACAACAACAAAACAAAACAAAACAAAACAAAAAACATTGAAGTAACCAGAACTGAAGTGAACAGAAAATAATATTGAAACAGGAATCTTCTTCTTTCTGCTGCTCCCTTTAGGGGTCGCTACAGCGGATCATCTGCCTCCAGCTCACCCTATCTCCTCTGTCACCCACCTCCCAAATGTCCTCCTTCACCACATCTATGAGCCTCCTCTAAAGTCTTGCTCTTTTCCTCCTGCCTGGCAGCTCCATATTCAACATCCTTTGTCCAGTATATTCACTGTCCCTCCTTTGCACATGTCCAAACCATCTCAGCCTTGCCTCTCTAACTTTGTCTCCAAGCCGCTCAACCTCAGCTGTCCGTCTGAGATACTCATTTCTGATCCTGACCCTCCCAATGAAAATCTTAACATCTTCAACTCTGCCACCTCCAGCTCTGTCTCCTGTTTTTTGTCAGTGCCACCATGTCCAAACCATACATCATAGCGGATCTCACTACCATCTTGCGAACCTTCACTTTTGCTGCTATCCCACTGTCACAAATCACCAACGACAGTAGTCTCCACCCACTCCACCCTGCCTGCACTTTCTTCTTCATCTCTCTTGTGCACTGTCCATTGCTTTGAATGGTTGACCTCAGGTATTTAAACTCATCTGCCTTTACTAGCTCTACTTCCTGCATGTTCACCATGTATTCTGTCTTGCTTCTACTGGCTTTTATTTCTCTTCTCTCCAGTGCATACCTCCACCTAGGCTCTCTTCCACCTGCTCCCTACTCTCACTACAGATCAAACATCATAGCCCATGGAGACTCTTGCCTGACCTCATCTGCCATCCTGTCCATCACCATTGCAAATAAGAAGGGGCTCAAAGCCGATCCCTTATGTAATCCCACTCCCACCTTGAGCCCATCTGTCACTCCTACTGCACACCTCACCACTGTCTCACTGTCCCCATACATGTCCTGCACCACCTTCACATACTTCTCAGCCACTCCTGACTTCCTCATGCAGTACCACAGTTCCTCTCTTGGCACCCTATCATCTGCTTTCTCTGGATCCATAAAGACACAGTGTAACTCTTTCTGACCTTCTCTATACATAAACACTCTCAAAGCAAATATCACATCTGTAGCGCTCTTTCTCAGCATGAAGTCACACTGCTGCTCACTGATCATCACCTGTCGACCTAGCTTATACAACTCTTTCCCATATCTTTGTAGTATGGCTCATCAACTTTATTTCGCTGCAATTACTACAGCTCTGCACATCACCATGTTCTTGAAAATTGGTACCAGTACACTTTTTCTCCATTCCTCAGGCATCCTCTCCAGAACTGTGTTAAAGTCTGGTTAAAATGTCCACTCCTTTCTCATCTAAACATCTCCATATCCCCACAGGTATGTGATCTAGACCACTCACCTTTCCAGTCTTCATCCTCTTCGTAGCTGCCCTACTGATACAGAAAACATAATTTAAAATGAAGGCCCAGCAGCAACTTAAAGGGGACCTATTCTGCACATTTCCAGCTCCATATTTTTATTCTTTGACTTTACTAGAGTAGCTTTTTCATGTCTGACATTTCAATATAATCCTTACTTATCTTATACAGAGCCACGGTGCAGCCCCTCATTACATCCACAGTCTCAAACAAGTCTTTTTAGCTCCTCTATCTTTAGAGTAAAGTTGTCCTACTTTGACAAAGAAACCACTAAAAAGTAGAAAGTCAACGAGATAAAGAAATACATCAACACTGCAAACCCTGATGGATACTTTCTGATTACTTTAACTGGATCATTGCTACACTTGACATAGGAGGGTTATGTGAGCTCTCAAACAAGTTAAAGTGAAGCTAACACCCCAGACCACTGGGACTGCAACAGAACATCTCACACCTCTTCTTTACCAGGCATGGAACAAGACAACACGCTTTCTCCATTTACACCCATTGATTCTGTCACTAACATGTGTTTGAAACTTGTTTGGCTAAAAGTCGAACTTTAGGACACATCCAACCATTCAATTCATGTTCTCGACCTCTGTGATCGAAAATTGTCCTTTCATGTCCCGCTGACAGTCGGAGGACTCACAACCAGTCATATCAGAACAAAAATGTTTTGGTCTTTTTTTTTTCTTCAGCGATGCACAAGGTGCATTTAACGTGATGCGCTTTTAACACTTGAATAGGGAAAGTGTTAAAACAATCATATGAAAGAAATGTTATCAGTTTCAATTTGAAGCTTTATTGTTATGACAGCCCAGTGCAGGTTCTGACCACTCTGAGGTCACATGCAGTGTAACACAGTGTTATTTCTCATCACCTTGTGAACTTCTGCTGCCCAACTTATTTTATTCTAGCAAGCATATAATAACATGGGCCTGAGGTCTTTGCAGCTGTTGTAACACAAAAAAACAATTCAGTTCAATTTAAGCTTAAAAAAGCAAAAAAAAAAAAAAATTCATGCAAGGAGGCCTTGAAGAATGAAATAAACAAAATAAATTTTATGTGTTGCATAACTATTTTTCCGTTAAAAAAAATATTAGTGATTTTAATTATCACACTCCAATTTTGAAATCAAATTTCTTCTGTTTATCTGGTATATGGTACCCAAATTAATTTCAAGTTGGCCAGACCAGTAAAAGTCAGGATCGCAAGGGGCTTGGAGCCTGTCCCAGCTACCATAGGGTGAGAGGCAGGGTACATCCTGGACAGGTCGCCAGGCTGTTGATGGGGCCAACACTGTACTGTACAATATAAAAAATAAAGCCTTTCAAACGGACACATCTTTGACATTCAGTCAGTCGGACATCATTACAAAGAAAACATACTGTTGTAAGTCAAAGAACAATTCTTACAAAGCCATCTTGCCTGGTGGAAAATGCAGTGGGAAAAGTTCCCTCCTGTGCAATTTTTATTCTCTGTAAATCCATCCAGCAGGCTGCCTCTGGCCCACAGGCTTCATGTTTGACACCTTAGAAATAAATGATGTAATAGCAACGTTTTGCAGTGGACCTGATAGTAATTTATGCACATTTGCGTTCGCTGACATAACCTACATGTCATCTATGCTGCGAGAAAGTCCAAACACTTTTAATCCACTAACATTAAAAGCCGTACTGTCATAGCTCTTATGTTTGAAGGAGGCGGTGGCGCTGCTTGGGGTGCTCAAGCGTGACTCTGTAAAGTGGAATCATCTTTCCTTTGAAAGGACAGATAGTTGGAACTCCTCTTTGAGAGTGATCGTTAAGGATAACCACTAACACCACAGCCCGAGAAGAGACAATTACCCGCAATCACACCGGCTGCTAGTGGAGTGGCAATTTATGCAAGTGTTTTTGTGTGTACGCGCGTGGAGGTTTTTGCTAGGCATCTGGACGGCCCCCGTCTGACCAGCCAGTCATCTGTCACCATTACAGGACAAAGGCAGCAGCGTCTCAGAGCCATTACTGAGATTGCTGGAGATGATTTGGAGTGTCCTCCTCAGCACAGAGAAAATCATTTCCTCACAAAGAGGCAGCCCCTCAGCTCTGTGGGTCCCTGCCAGCCTACAGGACAAACTCGGAGCCCTTCTTCACCTCCAGTAGTGACACACAGAGAGGGAGAGTGCAACAAATCAGAAAATAGACAAGTCGATTCAGAGGAACTTATGAGAGAGACAATGAGAGTAATCAGTGCATTGTTAATGGTAAATAAGGGAAGAAGACGATAAAGATGATGGATATTTAAATACGTCTTTCCAAGCTGGAATGAGAGAAATTTGGGGATGGCGTAAAATAAACCACTCTCTAACATACTTTCACTTTGGTCTATGTGTTGTTCTCAATTCTCACTTTGCACTTCTATCTCTCATTTCATTCTCTCTCACTTGCTCAGCTTCTTTCTCTCACTCACACAAACTCCTGAAATGCAGCTTCCTGTACAGTCTAGCTGACCTTGGCTGGAATGTGGATGAGTGTTTAAAGATCAGTGTTGTGAAGTGAGCACTGCTTGTGTGTGAATTTGTGGACTACTGGTCAGGGGCTGGAGTGTTGCAGTTACCCCGTTGCACCAGCTCCACAATCCCCCTTCCACCCAACACACACATACACACACATACACACACACACACACACCTCTGACACACAGAGATCATGATGAATTGTCCTCTCTGCAGGCTCAGATTGTTTTTTAAGGTTTAATTCAGTTTCTTCCTGTGCTTGGATGAGCAGCTGTGTGTATGTGTGTATGCATGCGTGTGTCTGTGTGCGTGCACTGATGAGTGTGTTTGCACCTCGGTGTAGGTGTGTCACAGTATGTGTATGAGACAGAGAAGAGAGTGAGGGAGGGAGAGAGAGAGAGAGAAAGAAAGAGAGACCAAACGGGCGTTATGGATCTCAGATCTAATGTACTCCAGCAGGTCAGAGAGAGGGGGCCTGTAGTCACCATGGAAATGACAAAACCTGATCAATACTCAAGGTTACGACCTCTAAACTGTGACCCCTCCCCCAGATTTTTGTATCTCCCTACCTTTTCTCTATCTATCTCTCTACCTTTTCTCTGTCTATCTATCTATCTATCTATCTATCTATCTATCTATCTATCTATCTCCCTTCCTTCCTTCGCTCTTGGTCATCATCCATTTCCCATAAATTGGGATAATCCACTAAATTATATTTTTTAAAGATTGGTCAGTTCCAAACCAGTGGTTCTGAAAGTTTTAAGGCCCGAGAAACAATTCTGGGAGCAAAAAATGCTCAAATCAACAACTTCAAGTTTTTGTAATGTGCTTTCTCTTTCTACCCATTGCATTACTGGAAGGACAGAGTGAAACTGGTGGCTCTGGGTTTTGAGAAAGTAAGAAAACAGACAGCCGTGGAACACAGAACTTAACAATAAAGGCTATGGTGTTCCCCAGCAAATCAAATGTCCGCGTTTAAAACAAGAGGTGAATCCCTGAGCCATCCAGTTCACCAAGATATTGCAGTCAAAATGATGAACTGACTAGCAGACCAGCTATCATCAGTGGAAACACAGATCTGTCACATTTCCAGAACCTATATTGCAACAAAACAATGTTTTAGTTTAAAAAGTTGTTACAGCTGATATTTGAAGTGTTTTTTTTTTTATTATGCTGAAAACATTGTTTCTTTCCCAACAATACAAATAAAAACCTACGAGTCCTGTTATGACTTTGACTTCACCCTAATTACATATAATTAAAGTGAAAGTCTTTGAGATGTACAGATTTTGGAGAAATATAAGCAGATCAAAATAGCCCAGTCTCAGACTTTATTACCATAGTGATACGGTAATAAAGACAAAGAAGAAGAAAAACTAACATTAACTGTCAGAGACTTCTTGACTTTGCAGAGCATTTATCAACAGAAATACTGCACTGCTTTCTGTTTGTAAGGGCGGGAAAAAGTGGAAATTGCTGGACATCTTCCACTCTGCAAACCACAGACCAAAGCCTCCATTTGAAGTTATCAATATCAATCTATCCTGGCCTTCCTTCAAACCGAATAAAAAGCACGGCTTGTCTTCATCAGTGCTACACAATAAACTGATACCATCTGGTGCAAAAGGAGGATAAAGCAAGAAAGAAGAGGCAGCAGTGACTAATCACAATGAAATCCTCTGGACACACTCATATACTATCCGACCAATTCTGACATAATGTTCTCTTGTGGTTTTCAAAGACCATATTTATTAGCCAAAGGTAGGGCAGATGAAAGAGTGACTTTAAACTTCATAGTGTATTGCATGCCTTCATCATTTGGGTTGTGATAAACAAATAATTACTAAATACAGACAAATATAAATATCCAAAATAGAAAGATAACACTGAATTATAACTGTAATAGTGGTGTAAAAAATATTTTGAATAATTTTCCAGCATAGCCAATGAGCAGCAGAGCTTTTCACCGAAATCTTAATGGTGACTCAAATTTACATTGTATGCCAGTGAGAGAGTCAGCAGGCCAACTATTTAGTATGCTCAGCAGAGGTATACAGAAGACAGCAGTGGAAAGTAATAAGTAGACTGTGGTGGGGGTCCCACTGAGTGACTTTAAACCCGTTAAACCCTCCACAGATTGTGCTAGTGTTTTGACAATAGCCAGTAAACTATCTAAATTGCAGTGTTTTAGCGCCTGTCTTTCTGTGCTGAGCTGGGTAGCGAGGCGTGAGGCTGTCAGCCTTGTCAAACGGCCTTTCTGTCTCTCCTTTTTCTCTCGCCGCACGGCTGCTATCATCATCACCGGCCTTTCAGACACCAAACTTTGTCCCTTTATCTCCGATTGTGCCTCTCCCTCACTATCCTGCTAAAATTACCCTTTCATTTTGTTGTGCCATAAAATTACAGCCTGGTGAAGATTGGCAGTGTTTTTCTGCAGAGGGAGGGGGGGGAAATCAATGTTTTTGTTGTGACTGTGTGTGCGTGTGTGTGTGTGTGTGTGTGTGTGTGTGTGTGTGTGTGTGGGCGTCTTCAGAATGTCAGAACGTAGTGATGTGTGATCGATGTGCCATTGTTTGTGTGTGTGTGTGTGTGTGTGTGTGTATTTCAGAGCTACTACTGGGGATAACACGACTCTTGCTAATGCCAGACTACAGGGGCAAAGACCCCTGTTTTACTGAACACTTTTAGATTTTTTCAATCAGTAAGAGGAAAATAGCAAAGTAGTACTGGAGGTGAGGACCTGCATGGGGGCAAAAGGGAAAGGGGAAGCACTCTGTTTGAAAGTAATCATATTCATACAGCAGAGAAGACATGGATTCTACACATTCCATCTCAAAGCTGAGACTCTGCAAACTCCAAGAGGCACCTGCAGAAAATGTATTTGTATAAAGATTGTACATGGTCCTGCAATTACCTCTCAAAAAGTGGGCAAGTTATTCTTAGCAATTCCATTAGTGTTAGATCACTGAATGACTTGTAATTGACATCCAGTACCAACACAGGCAGAAGCATTCCTTATATGTAGTAAGTTATAGCGTTAGTTATAAATTTACCTTCTTAAATTTGCACCCTTTGCTTTATTATTAAACCTGCAGTGCATAACATTTTCTCCTCCTTTTCACAATGGGAGTAAATACACAAACATGTTTAAAGTATGCTTGATGATGTATACTGCCACAGGTTCTCGTCCGAGAGCTGCAAATACTGCAGTTTTGAGAGAAGCTGCTGGTGCCACAGAGAACAAAGTCCACATAAGGAGGGAAGACGTCCTGCACCAATCATCCATTCATCCAATTTGTTCACCCATGCCACTGTAGCTGCAAACAGTTTCACACGTCACTAGTGTCAAAGGTTCACGTCCACAAAGAAAAGTTACTGTCCTGTCACTGTACTCCTCGCTCTCTGAATGTAAGTTTCCGTTTTTTTTCTGCATAATCAAAAACTTTTCTAAGATTTTCTTGGTCACTACAGTTGGTCCACTGCTGGTTTGTGTCCACAGATGCCAGATTTAAAACTATGGTTTACTGTGACACGCAGTGGCACTGATGGACTTCATTACAGTTGTGCTTATAGCATTGTAATTACTGTTTTTGTTTTCGGTGATGCCATTTTCACAGGGTGCCTTATTTAAGCTTGTTTAACAAGACATTAAATGCGATTAATTAAGTAGAGCAATTTATTTTTTTTTTAAATTGTACATGGTGAAATGTTTCAGAATATATTAACATTCCTGTTTGGCTGTACAGGCGTGCAGAAGATGATCACCTGCTAGAGTCAGACAGCCTTCTTAATGGGCAAGGAGATATACGTATATATTTTTTAAATATTAAGTATTGCTCTTGCTCCTTAAATTCATTGTATTAATTTATGTTAATCCACAATTAAAGAATTTTGTTGGTATTTTAAAGAAATTTTTACCAATCATCCTCAGTCCGATGTCTTTCACTAGAAGGAGTCTCTTAGAAGTAGAGGCTGTCTGTTATCAGAGAAAAGAACCTGTTTCCTTGAATGACTCTTTGTCTGGTCAATTAATAACCAACATCGATATTAGCGTGTTTGTGTAAGGCGCGAGAGAGTAAGGGCATACATTTCCGACGCCATTTCGTTATCACTCTTCTCAGTTGACATTTCGCTCCATTGATACTCAGCCTCCTCCTCGTTGGTTGGAGAGTCAAAACAAACATGGAGTCCAGGTTACACACAATCTGAAAGCTATCCATCTGATTGGGTAAACAATGTACTTTCAACATGCATGTCATTCATGGGACAAACAATATCTTGGTGCGTTGCAGTCTGTGGATGAGGATGCTAGCTAGCATTTTTATGACTTATTAACACTATGCAAGGAATCTAAAGTTGTTTGCGGTATAATTTAACAATTTCGCTCGTCCTTGGTGTTTAAATATGTTATTGATCTCAAAAAAGAAAAGCAAATTTACCATTGAGGTTTTGAAATAGTTTCTTTTCTTGGTATGCCATCAAATCAGAACTGATTTCCAGCTTCAGGTCAGTGCATTTTCTATACACAGTCCACAGTTTTCAGGGGGACAAATTAATACGAGCACAAACTCCAGCATCTTCGTGTTGGATACTATGTAGGTGAACGTTCTGTGTTTCCCAGTGAACATCACTTGTACCCTATCTTAATGACTTATTTAGCTAGGGTTATAAGGACCGGAGCCTATCCCAGCTGACACAGGGTGGGCAGCTCACCAGTCTCACGCAAGGATAACACAGAGAGACAAAGAATCACTCTCACACCCACACCTTCAACAAAGTTAGAAACACTAATTACCTTGATAGGCACATCGCTGGAATGTGGAAACAAGGAAACCTGCTGACACAGTTAAAAAAATAAACGTGAATTCTACCCAGAAAGGCCCGGGCAGGTACAAACGCTTTTTTAACCACTGCATGACCACCACAGCCCAATTCTATTTTCCTTCTATTTTATTTTCAAAGTCAGCTATTTTTCAAAAATCAATTGGAAGTCACAAACTGAGTGCTTGAGCACATTGTTTTGGGGATTTATTTGGATTTAATTTCATTTTAAACTCTCTTTAGTTCTGTTCCACCACAGCTTTGCAATGACACAAATGTTCCTAATTTTTCTTCTCCCTTAAAATTAAAAATGTTCTTGCATTGATTATGTTAATACTGAATGCCAAACAAACATAACCTCATCATGAACAAGTGTCCTATTGAAATAAGTGCACACTTAACAGAGATTTCTCTTTTATGGGTAAACCTCACCAATTTAGGCTCAGAATGAATTATTTTATGAACTAAATGCAACATTTTCTTTATACTTAGTTCAGTTGTTATCTGGAAATCTGGTTTGTATAATATCCACTCCCAGAAGCTGAGGAAGTCCCACTTTTGTTTACTTTTTCCCTCGTGGCACCTTTCTGTGATTACAGAATACACAATGTGGGCACAGAGCTTCCTAACAATGTATTTATTGAGCCAATCCATCTCCTGACTCATAACTCACAGCCAACATTTGATATGAGTAACATCAACATCCATGAAGCAGACTGCACTGTAGTGAATATACTCTATAATAAATCTTTTGATAGCTAGTGGCACCTTCTTTTCTCTGAAAGCTTTCTGGATCCATACCAACTTCTTTTCACTAATGTATAAGGAAAGAGGGTGACCTTTGCGGCTTTTGAATAGCATAAGGCTACCAAGACTTGTTCACCTGCGGTGCACGCTCTTTGTCGCAGCCTGCCCTCTCTGTGTTGCAAAGCCCAGAAGTATCTGATATTATAACAAAAGAACGGCAAGAGAACGTGAAAGGCATTTACTTGTGGAGGGGTGAGGGAAGAGGCAGAGTGAGAGGCAAGCTGCAAGGTGCCATCACTGCTGAGAAATGGGAGTGAAAAGGATGAAAACCTATAAATGAAAATCAATACGAGAAGGCAGGAAGGCATACGAACTGGGGGAGGGGGGGTAATAGAATAGAGTAAAGATAAATAATGAGGACAGGAGAAAAGGGGGAAAAATGAGAGAGGAGAGCAGAAAGAAAGAGACAAAGAAAAATGATGGCGGAATACAATCAGAATCACAATATATTTGTTATTGTGTGGCTGTCCTTCCCATCAATAGACTCCAGTCAGAAGACGGACCAATTTGCCCTCTGATGAGTGAAAAGTGCCCAAGTGTCCTCTATTCTTTTCTGTTTCTGAAGGACTCTCTGATTTGTTCCTGTGTAACACTAGACTCAGAGCCACAACTAGTGCCTTCTCATTTAAACACTGAAGATTCATGCAACTGATTAAATGACGTGTGACAAAGGGCTCATTTTCCAGGCTGCTGCTCCGTGCAAGTGTTGGCCTTGAGTTAGCTGCTAACTTAAGTTATTCACGTGGCATCACAAGAGCAGAAACAGCTATTCTGGTAAAGTAAACCCAATTAATACCAAAATCTTATCTAAAAAAATATAAAAGCAACGCTTTATGTTCACAAATTCTACACATTTTCTCATGTGATGCATGTAGTTCAGTTATTCAGACACGCAAAACTATTGTATAAAAAAAAATCACACCGGCATTAATAATAATAATAATAATGATAATAACACTCTCCTAATTTTTAAAATTAACACTCTTGCACCATTAATTGGAAATATAAGTTTTAGAGAAGGAAACCACAGAAGAGTTTCAGCGCTTCGTCATATCGCGTGTCTGTTCGGTGTTTCGCCATCCCAGTGCAGGCACCGCTGCAGTATATCGGCTGTAAAATCTATTCAAGCATGTATCTATTTGTTTTAAGGTGTTAGCTTGTGTACGGAGTGCATTTGTGTAAAAGAAGCTATTTAATTGTATTTAGAGAAACAGATGATGGATCAGAGAGTTCAGGCTATTGATATGTTTCTGTGCCTGTGTGAATGCAGCCTCCCATCGCACCCTGAGATATTTCAACACAACCATCGATCAGCTTCAGCAACACCCAGATCAGATGATACCAGGCTGGGTTACAGGAAGCATTCGTGTGTGAGTGTACGTTTGTGCCAAGGACAAAGTCAGCTGGAAGGATTTAAGAAAGCAGCGCCTCATTTTGGATTCGGATACC
Organism: Cichlasoma orientale; assembly: GCA_034780415.1. Lineage (NCBI taxonomy): Eukaryota > Metazoa > Chordata > Actinopteri > Cichliformes > Cichlidae > Cichlasoma > Cichlasoma orientale. The sequence goes on from JAVDPK010001240.1 coordinate 138,862, forward strand.
TGGAGGATTAAATAAAATAAAATAAATCTTGCAAAAACTTATGAATTGTAATCATTGTGGGTGTCATTGAGAGGGGATGGGGGTTGATTTTTAGCCAACTTTAAAACTCACCCTCCATCATGAATGAGAGCAGATACTCCACCATCACACTGCTCTCTGGACGCAGGCCAAGCAGGAAAGGGAGGCTGGCAGCAATTACAGACACACACACACACTGATCACACAGTACCGAAAGCACAGAGCAGTGAGGCCAGTTCCATCTGTGATTCTTCAAAGAGTTTGGCTGATATTGATTTGGTGCCAAGGTTAGCAGCTCATTCAGGCAGAGTGGAGCTTTCAGGAGCAGCTGGAAGGAGCTGAGACCACAGCCGGAGACGGAGGCTGAGACCTTGAGCTGAAACACACGGCAGCAATCCTCTGCTGGGGCTAACAATGTCTCCAAGCACACCATCACAATCACAGCACAGACAAAGACAAATAAACACACAGACACATGAAAACACAAACCCGCACACAAGCACATGCATACATACATGCCCTCTCCCTCGCGCAGTCACGAGAGTGCTGCACTGAATGCAGAGTTGGAAAGAGGGCAAAAGAGTGTGAGAAAGAAATAAAGCTTGTGTGCGTGTTTGTTGTTGGGAGGCAGAGGATTAGTTGCATTTTTGAGAAACTGATTGAGGCTCGTAAATTCAACTCTCATCCCTAGCCAGAGGGCCTCTGGGGTAACGCTGTGTGCACTGTGTTGTGCAACGTTTGCCTGTGTTCTCTGTAGATGTGTGTGTGCATGTGTGCTACTTCACTTTGTAGAGGCCTTGCCTTTTTAAAGGCACTAATTGAACGTGCTGTCTCACTCTGCTAAAATGATACTTTGCATTTAATGTGGGTTTAACTGCTGACCAGTATATATATGATACCTCTCATTAAAGGAGTAGTGAGACCTTTTCCCTTCTGAACAGCCACTCAGGAAACAAATGGAGACAGAAGAAACTCCATTACTAAAATACAGAAAAAGCCAATCATGACCAGCCACAACACTTTGAGTTTGTCTCTGCAAGCAAACAAAAGCACCTGTAATGAAGGGATTTGCTCCAAAACTTTAAATGCAGGATTTAGAGTGATGTTTGGCAGCACATCAAGAGTTATGTTACTCATCATCAATATTATATCATCAACATATGCATCTGAAAATGTTTTAGCACATACAATAGCATGAAATTTATTATCCAAAAGTGACTTTGCTGTTAACATGGTTTCCACGAATACAAGTATTGACTAGACAAGCAGCACTCAGTGGCAGAGCCAAACTGTTTTTATAGGGGTGGCTAGGCTGAGACCATTACTTACATTGGGGTGGCACAGAAACTGATCTCATATTTTTTGTGTGCGCGACAGATCGCTGCAGGCCAAACAGAATCATTTCCTCATGAACGTGTTACTGCTGTGTACAGGTGCAGCTTGACGACTCGTAAGTTTTTATATGTAAACCTCAAGTGATCAAAAATTTGAGTTACTAAATGAATTTATTTTTTTTATTAGTGATGACGATTACAATATAAATGGGGGATTGGTCTGGCTGATACAAAAAAAGTCTGCTAGAAAAACAGTAGTTGGATGAAACAGCTTACCAATTGCAATAAAAAATATATACATACTGTATATATCTCTATTTAAAGCACATCTCAGACAGTAGGTTATTGCAGTATGATGGAAAACCAGATCACTTTTAACTTGGCTTGATGCTTTAATTAGATTTGCATTTTGCCTCACACCTATGGCGGCCATGGCTCTGCCTCGGCTCATTCGCTTTATAGATATTTTCCTGTCACCTAGATTTGAGTTCAGTGCATAATTTCTGGCATTAAAAGTCAAAATAAATGAACACATGTTTGAAGCATTGAATTGGTTTTGCTGTGATACAAAGTGTACCTTTGTTTTCTTTACAGGAAATGTCATGAAGTGCTGGCAAAGGAACCAAACGCGGGACACAGGAGGCAGAATATCATAACAAAAGAGTGAGTCTTCAATTAACAGCAGAAAGTCCAAAAGGTGCTTAAACAGTAATTCAAATCACACAAGTGCCAAACAGGGACGGACACGGGGAACAGACACAGAAAACGAAACAGAGAAGCACAACAGATGGCACAAAAAAGGACAACTGAAGACTGTGCAGGAGGGACATGAACAAGTTTTACCAGCTAGGGAGTAGGTCATGTCTTATCTCTCCTTGTGGCTGAAAACAGAGAAAATTTAACGCGGTGGCAACAGCTCACCAAGGTTAAAGAAAAACGTGTGATATTTATAATGAACTAAAGTAATTTAAAAAGAAAATCACAATCGTGTAACAATAATTTGTCACGTTGCAATTCCAAAAATCTAAAATCTCAACACAAAACTATATATCAGTTTTTATCAGCTACTGAAAAGTTAACTTTCATAGATATGAGGTTTTTATATGCCAGCAGTAACACTCTAGTGCATGAATGTGTCCGTGCGCGGTCACACACCCACGCACATCACCGCCTCTGCCGTCATCATTCAGACTAATCTCCTCACAGACCCCTCATGTTGCTCTTTGAACGGAGTACAAAGCGTGTTCTGGGCTTAAAACAGCAGCACAAAGACACAAATAAAAAAACCTGCTGAGACTTTTGACCTTTCGGCTGGGATTACAGTTTTCAAACAGCGTTCAAGGAATTCAGCTTTCGCATCCACACAGTTTTTCAAACGCTCTCCCTGCTCCCTTCATCTCTGCTTGCTCGCCAACTTAATGGCCCTCATTTTTGTTAAATACCACAAACATGCCACGGTGAATGTGCAGCACCATATTTTTATTTTGGGTTTGGTGCTCTGGGCAGATGAGGAATACTCAAGGTGAGATTTTACAGCTATAGGTGTAATTTAGCCATTTCAGAACCTTGAACACACATTTCTGTTTACTGTGTCAAACAGTGTTATAGTTCTTGCCATTCTTAAGCCAGTTTTACCACATGCCCAAATATTTAACCCTAATCACACTGATGGAAGCGTCTGTAGACTGTGGAGGTAAACCTAATTACTTATAATATTGCTTCCTTTTTCTATTTTAATAAGCCATTAAAAAAAAATAACAACAGTGTATTGTGATCCTAAGGGACTCCAGTCAAAAGCATCCAATCCTCGTGTGCATGTTTAACAGATAGATCCATGGGTCCTACTTTAAGGTATCACAAACCATCTGAAGGGTAGAGGCACTTCTTCTGTCATTTTGATGGAGACAGATTTCTTCATGATCTTTGTGAGCCACTCTCAATATAGCGCTTACTAAAATAACACGAAACAAAAAGAAAGAAGTCAGAAATAACATAATCTTATAATAAAATGTTTCATTTAATGGGGTTTAATGTAAATGACTCTTTCATGTGACTGACAAGCAACGAGAGGATGATCAGGACATGGAGTGAGTGAAAGGACATATGTGTCATATGTGACTGAGTTATAATATAATTATAAATATAATGTGAATAATGTTAATTTAAAATGTCTGAAAACTGAAAGATGCTGGAGTCAATCTTCTTCTACATCATCATCTTCACCTGGCTGGTCCCTTTGGGGGTGTACTCAGCAGATCATCTGCCCCTATCTTCCCCTATCTCTAAATGATGGCCTATACACACTCATTAGCCATTTCATTAAGTACACCTGTTCAGCTGCTTGCTAATGTAAATATCTAATCAGTCAATCATCAGAATGGTGATTTAAATTACTTTGAACAAAGCATAGTTGTTGGTTCCAAATAAGCTGGTCTGAGTATTTCAGAAACTGTGAATCCACTGGGACGTTTCCACACAAGCATCTCTAGGGTTTACAGAGAATAGTCAGAAAAAGAGAAAATATCCAGCAGTTCTAGAGGCAAAAATGCCTTGTTGATGTCAGAGGTCAGAGCAGAATGGCCTGACTGCTTTGAGTTGATGGGAAGGCAACAGTAACTCAAATAACCACTCGTTACAATCACAGTATGAAAAAGAGCATGAACGCATAGGATGATAAATCTCAAAGCAGATGGGCTACAGCAGCAGAAGACCACACTTGGTGTCACTCCTGCCAGCTACTTACAGGCAACAGAGGTTAAAATTTGCATGGACTGACCAAAATCTGGCAGCTGCCTGGTCTGATGAATCTTGATTTCTGCTGTGACAGGGTCAGAATTTGTCGGAAACAGCATGAAAGTATGGATCCGTCCTGCCCTGTGTCAACAGGTCAGGCTGCTGCTGCTGGTGTAATGTGTTGGGTACCTTTTCTTGGATGATTTAAGAGTAAAAATAATATGTACTGCTTTTTTGCTTATTATAAGCATCTCAAGAATTTTTTTTAAAGTAACCCATAAAGACACCAGATTTTACAAGAAGTGCCGCAGTAGACAGAATGCAGTCAGTGTCTCTGAGCTCTGACCCTTCTTCTTCTGTATTATTGAATAAATCCCTTGAAACAAACCATAACAAGGCTAAACCATGATCAAAAACATAACAAAACATTTTCTATAGTTACTTCACTAAAAGCGCTGTAACAGGCTCTGTATGTTTACAGTTTTGCAAACTGTGTCTTTTACATTTCGAGCGAAATGTTTCCCTGTAGGTATTCACAAAATCACTGCTGGCCAATTATTGGATAATTACTGGTGAAACTGCTCTGGGCTTTGTCTTTTGATTACATCACAGACTGGAACTGTGGTTTACTGGTTTCTGGCTTTAGGAGACAGTATTTCATGCGCACAAATATTGATTAAACTGTCGAGCATACAAGGAATAACATATGTGAATTCTTTTTTCAGGCAGGGTCTTCTGCTTTAGCTGCTGTTTGCCTATAAGCAGTTTTCTACATATCATTCCGCGCTCTGTGTCCATTTATCTGTAAACGAATAAACATGTAGAAATCAGAAAACACACAAAAGCACACACACACACTCAAGTAACACTGAGTAGTCTGAGGTGACAATAAAGTCAGTGTGCCTTCCACACATGACGTGGACCAAATATATTTTAGGACACACTCGTGAAGGGACTGTCCCATACAGGTGTGTAAATGTGTGTGTATGTGTGTGTAGCAGCACGAGTCATTGCCTGATGATCGAGCTCCAACCTACGCTCTCCCTCTCCTTCCTGTTCCTCTACCGCCCATCCCCCTGCTCTCTCTCTCTCTCTCTCTCTCACACACACACACACACACACACACACACACACACACACACACACACACACAC
>JAVDPK010001240.1:152492-170836 GCA_034780415.1 Cichlasoma orientale
TTTTGTATTTGTGTTGCGGCTTTTGTATTTGTGTTGTGGCTTTTGTATTTGACCTGACACCTCTGGGCCACCGTAGAAATCACTTCTAAAACAGAATTCTTATTGTTTCTATAATGTTTCACTTATAACTTCTGTTCTAATTTAAATATTTAATGTCAGTCTGTGAGTTAAAGGGTGCTCAAAGAGAAATGGGGGCTGGTGCAGTGGTATTCATTTCTCATCCCATAAACCCTTCATCCAGCCAAATTTGACAATGGCCTAAAGATCTCTGTTGATTACCTGACTGATTACAATGGTAATGTATTAATATATTGCAGTACTGTTCTTAAAGGTACAGTCAGCGATATATATATATTTTAGTTTATTTAATAGAAAAAATGTTGTACTCATAAACATACATTGATTAGTATGTAATTACGTCTTCCAACAAACTGATGCATGCTCAAAACCTAAATAGATAGGAGTGGGTGCCAGTTTGTGGAAGCTGTCATGTTGCCCTGCCATCTTGAATATGGTCGAGATGGAGATTGCGGTTCCGCCTAATTGGGTTTAAAGTATGTGGCTAGAGACTGGCCACATTACGTAGCATGCCAAAGGCAGAAGAGATGAGAACTTGTAGATGTTTGCGTGCTGTGGAGGCAAATTTGAATTTGTGTCTGCACCTTTAGACTCAAGATATGAAGGCTCATACCTATGTTTTATCATCTGAGACGGGGTCCCTTTCACCAAAGAATTGTGTCAGGAAGGCCATCCAATGTAAAAATCTGCCAAATCAAATACGTGGAGCTACCACATGATGTGTCATTTTTGTTGTTCAGTTTTTTTGTGTTTTTGCTTGTTGCTCGTTTTTTTGCACTTACTGCTGGTGTGACAGGTGAATTTCCCCACTGTGAGATTAATAGTCTTATCTACCTGTTGTGGTACCCTTGTGAATAAGAGCGCTATTTTAACTATTGTTAGTAGATCAGTGCAGAATTTTACACTCCCATCACCAAATTTTTTCAATTGTAGCCTCACACTAATTTGTCCTGCTTGATAAACCCAGCTTCTAATGTCAGTGAGTAGACTCATAAGTGATGCTCAACCTAAAATCTACCTATATGAAATAATATGCTTAAAATATGCTGTAAAGGTTTTCTTAGCAGGATGTATGAGCAAACATCACTCTCTTAATGAGAATGGATTTTCAAAGTGCAGCACCTTGGTCAGTTGCAGCCACTGGTCAATTTCAGTGCAGCTGTTGAGCCATTATAGCAGACTAAACCTTCCCTAAAATTAACAAATACAGCTAGCATAAAAAAACAGCCACCTCTCTAATAGTGAAAAATACGGAAGCCGAGAGCGGCCATGGTACCTATAAACTTTTTTCTGATGGTTTTCTCGTGATAACGCGTTGCTTATCTCGTTATCGCGGAATAACGATTACCGTTTTCCCAAGATAACGAGATAAATAATACCTTCGAGAAAACGAACTTTGTTTTCTTGAGATAACGAGTTAATTTACCGATGGTTTTCTCAAGATCACGAGATGATTATCTTTTATTGAATGCTCATGATCAGTTTCTCAGTGTTCTTAAAACCTTTCCAAGAAAGGTTTTAAGAACACTGTCCTTTATTGTCAGATCATGTCCTTTATTGTCAAAACCAAAACAACAACAACCCCTGTGCTGACTTCCGCACGTCACATGACGTTCCCGGGGTCACATTCAAGATCCCTAATGTTTAACATTTATTATTCATGAACAACACATCCTGCTGATATAGTCAACTACATCGGTGACCCGCTGAGAGGACCAGGCCATCTTTGTGGTTACCAAATGATGCACGAGAGGTGCCGTGCAGCAGCGCTGAGCTGCAGTCGAGCCAGCCGTCTCCTTAAATGACGAAGGCTGATATGAAAGTTATTTATCTCGTTATCTCGGGAAAACGGTAATCATTATTCCGTGATAACGAGATAAACAACGCGTTATCACGAGAAAACCATCAGAAAAAAGTTTACAGGTACCATGGCTGCTCTTGGCTTCCGTAGGAAGAACTACAAGCCAGCACAAAAATGCCAATTAACAAAGTACTGTACATCATCGCCTGACTGACACTTCCGAAAGTAGGCCTTCCAAACTATTTACAGACTATAGAATTTATGTTTTATGATTCTTGCAGCTGTTTTTAAGGGTTTGTGTTTATTGCGTTTTTTTTTTCAGTCTGCAGATATGATTATTATTAAAAAATGCTAGTCTTAATGAGACTGATTAAATAAAGATTATTTAATGGCAACAATAATAACAGCTGGTTGCAGCCCCTCTATATGTTACCACTGGCCTTTCCTTTGTTTGTCTATTGGTTACATTTTTTTTAAACATTCCTCTTAAACATTCATTAGTTGGCTCTATCCATGCAATGTGTGTGGCTGTGATAGCACAAGGATTGTGTTTTTGAGTAAAGTTAAGCCAATATTTTATAGCAAGACCAAAGACAAAGATCTTATGGCTGTGCTGTGTGTGTGTGTGTGTGTGTCAGGCTGTCGAAAAGGCCTCTCAGAGGTGTCCCACAGAGGCCTGACGCTCTGAGGCATGACCAGGTGTCGCTGCACCGGGAGTCAGTCTGCACACTGTGCAGAATATTAACAAGCCTGACCACACAAACAGTCAGAGACACATTTCTATGCATAGACATTAAAGACCCTGAAATATATACAGTGCGCACACACACACACACACACATTTATTATTCAATTTAGCACAGACAAGTGACATAACATTACATTTGACAGCATCTTTATGTACACACACAAATAAATGCTAAATACACAAATACACAAACAGGAAATATCTTACTCACCTTACCCTACTCCCACTTTGACCGTAATAATGTGAGATGGTGGTGAGAGGAAAAGATTTTTCTCTGCTCTTTTTGTCTGCCTGTGGTGAAAGACTCAACATTTACTCACACAAACACAGGTAGCCAGGCCAAATAGGCAGCCACACTTAATTATACAGGAAAGTAAAGACGGGTGGACGTGATGAGACGAGGCATGTGGAGGATATGGATATACAGCCACACAAAACAAAAGAGATCAGGAAAGGGCTTTGGCAAATGAAGCTGTACATACTGTTTCTGTTTGAGGTACATTTGTGATGTCTTACTGTGTCGTCATCATGGCAACTTGCCATGACTTCATTAGTGCTAGAGGCAGCTAGCCACAGATTACAGTAAGCCCCTTGTGTGTGTGTGTATATAAGGCTTTAAGCATTCACATGTACACGTGTGCACTGTGTTTTTTACATGTGCTTCTAGATTTGAGTGTAAATCCTCAGTTTGTAGGTTGGAATTAGTCAACATCTCTTATTGGTAGTGGGATGGTGGAATTAAAGTCCCAGGATTATTTTTCCTCAAGATCCTTGTGTGACTGTTTGATATGTAGGCATTGGTGTGTTTCACATCTAGTCACGTCTAGTCTACTGTAATATTTTTGTTAGATAATTGCATTAATGGTCATGCTTTGCAAAATTTACAGTCCACACTTTTTCAGTTTTATCTTTGTCTGAGAAGACAATAGAAAATACCAGCCTGATAGCTGAAGGCTCTGCCTCCCGTTCTACTTTTAGAAACTCTAGAAACCACAAGTAAGCCAGCAGTCTGAGAGCAAAGTGCTCTGTTAGGATAATATGGTACTATGAGGTCTTTAAGACATGATGGGGCTTGATTATTCAAGAATTTGTTTGTGAGGAGGAGGGACATCCAGGTCTTTGTCTTTAAGACATGCCTGTAGTTTAATTGAATTGTGTCATCTGGCTTCATAGATGGATATAACTGGGTATCATCTGCATAGCAATGAAAATGTATGAGTGTCTTTTAATAATATTGCCAAAGGGAAGAATGTAAAATGTAAATAGAATTGGTCTCAGCACAGAACCCTGTGGAACTCTAAAAAAGACTTGTGTACACAAACAAACTGGAATCTATTAGATTTATTTCAAACCATTGCAATGCGTTTCCTTTAATATCAACAGTGTATTCTAGTCTCTGTATTAAAATGTTATAAAATGTTGAGAACAACAGTATCGAATGCTGCACGGACGTCTAACAGGACAGGAGTCTGCTGTGAGATGCCAGTCATTATTCATTGTCATCCGTAACCTTCTCTAGTGTTGTTTCTGTACTGTGAAAATTTCTGAAACCTGACTGAGTGAAACTCTTCAAATAAACCATTCCTCTGCAGATGATCAGTTAGCTGTTTCACAACTACTCATTCATGAATATTTGAAATAAGAGAAAGTTTGGAAATCAATCTATAATCTGAGACAGCTGGATCAAGAAAAGGCTTTTTAAAGTAGTGGTTTAATTACAAACATGTACATGTGGTACATATTCTGTTGATGAAATGAGATAAATAGATCATATTTAAAATTGTAGCAATAATTTATGACTTCTTTGAAAAGTCTTGTGGGAATGGCGTCTAATAGATGATGATTGTATACAACCAAGTGTTAAAAACAGTGAAAACTGTAGCCACTGTCTGTGCTTCATGGTGGACTCTGCTGGTGCTTCCCCTCCTGTTCCACCCCACTTTTCAGTCATCATTTGACCAACACACAGTCATCCTTGTTGAGCTGTGTTCTGCTGGGATTTCGACAGACTGCAAGCATATTTGTGTAGGTTGCGTATCCCTCTTTGTACGCTCTCCCTATGCAAATACCCACACAAATTCTGTACCATAAAGTAAGGTTTAGTATGACCATCTCATGCCCAACCATCCAAGCCAGAGAAAGGATGACAAGAAATATCAGCTAATAAGAAAAGTGGGTCTATATGGCCCATAGAAGAAGGCCACACACACACACACACACACCTACACACACACACACAAAATGGCCTCAGTTTTTATATACTTATTCACTTTGGACGAGGTATTCTACTCATCCAAAGTGATAATTAATAGCAGGGATCAGTAATAAAGACTTGGTGGTGTATCGTTTTCATCCATCTTTGATTTAGGACAAATTAACACCAGTGGTTCCCCAATTGTTGCCTAGAGCAATTTAACATCGCTGTCCTTGATGGTTGGTAACAGAAATATAAGTGGGTTAAACTAATTGTTTATATTTAATTGATGAACAATGCCAGTTAAATATAAGCTGTTAAGCAGCCAGCTGTCACCACAGCAACCTCCCTCTGTCTGAGCCTCGATGTTGCAAAGCCACAAGGAGGAAAGTGGGACAGATGACGTCTTTTGAAACTAGCACAGCTTGGCCAACATTTTAATGGCATCAACATGTCATTAAATGTTAAGTTGATTATTATAAACTTTTCATCAATCTGTTGCTTATTTATACCTCCAACAGTAACATAGCAGTAACTATTCAATTTGAGCTGTGCTTTAGTTCCTTACAAACTTGTGAATCATCTCCTCAGTATAAGGTGTTTTTACAGATGGATAGCCTTTTTACATTGTGAATAACTAGTGAATATGGTAAAAAAAAATTAACATGAACTAAAAAAAAAAGTGAAAATACTGGCTTTAAGCTCCTTTCCTCTTGATGATCTCCCTCACATCGATAGCTTTCATGATATTTCTCAGAGAAAGAGGAAATTTTGCTATAACGTGTCACATTGCCATTCAGAGCTCACTGATTTCATGATTCAAAGATTTAAGTAGATTTGACAGGAGGGATGGTGCAGTGGGCAAATAAACTGTCCGCTCTCGTTTCTCATAACATTAAGTCAGTAGAGGACATGCATACTATAATTTCTCTCTTAACCATTCCCAACCAGTTAAATTGCCCCCTCACCCACTGAGCTCATCACTTTCATAGTTCCAAATCCAAAAAGTCCGTAGACTGATAAAAAGAAATGATTTCTCACAGTGCTTTCCATTTTAAGGCTTTCAGAAAATCTCTCTTTATTTGAATTTAAAGCTGTAAATCTCTCATAGAGCAGACATCTTCCGAGTCTCTTGGCGATTAAATGTACCGATTTGATTGATACGCATACGAATGGCACGCACGTCATCGCCTCATCACTCCAGTTTTGTTAGGCAGATGGTGTGTAAATATGTTTCACCAAGTGCTTGTTTCTGTGCATCCTGCAGTATTTGCACTACTCTTACGTATTTCTTTCCTCTACGTGTATGTTTGTGGCGATCAAATTCAGACTGAGATTTGATGCTGTGCCGTTCTCAGTAACTGGTCCTTTGAGTGCTCACATGCAGTTGGGTGTAAACACCTCACACTGCCAACATCAGTGGATTACTGCCATGTTTATTGTTTGTGTTGACATTTTCTGGCATAACAATAACAGATGGAAAATGTCATAGCCTGCAAAAGTTCTTACATACCCCACTTATATTTACCTCTAACAGACTGTCATGAATTGCACTTTGCAGTTCGCCGGAATTTAACATCAGAAAAATCTGTTGTGACATGTATGCAGCTTTGGCGTATTACAGCACTGCCGTAGGCGTCTGGTAGTGAAAATAACTAATTTAGTACTGATGCCTGGACTTGGGACTGGAGACATTTTAATTTATCATGTGTGTCATTTTAAAAATCCTTGAAGAAGATTGTGCAAGTATGCTGGATGGTCTTAGGGTTAACTAAAGTTTTATTTTTAAGTATAAACACACATAATTTTATTAGGATGTTTATCATAAACTGAATAACCCCCAAAAGTCATGCTGGAAGTCAGATAAGGGTCAAAGGGTTTAACATTGATTTCCCGGAATAGATGCGCCCACAGGGGGATAGAAAATGTCAGTATGATTTTTTTTTTTCTCCAGATAAGACTGTCAACTGTATTTATTACTGATGTTTTAATTTTTTTGGTAAAGAAAAATGTGAGGCGAACAGTCAGAGTTCATTTTGAAGACAGAAATAGATTTATTGTAGCAGGTGGTAGTACAGTAGTTGATCATTGTATTGACTAACATCCATCCATCCATCTATCAATCAGTGTTACTTTCCATGAGCTTCCAGAGTAGCAACTACTGAACAGGGGTATTAAACTTTTACTCTTTTATGTGAGCTACAGTTAAATATTTGAAATAATGAAAATTTAACCAAATTAAAATTCACAATATGTGTTTGTGTCAGAATTATTCAATCTATTGCACAACTCAGTTCCGAGAAAGCAGCTTTGTCTTTTATGTGTCTTTCACGGTATCTCATCTTTTATGTCTCTTATGTTTTGAATGGGAAACATTTTAGTTTATTTTAGTTCTATTGTTTTTAATTCTTCCACATATTATTAAATCTTTAAAAATTCTGTCAGAACAGCACAAAATGAAACTTCTAGATTTTCCAAACATGGTCTGTTGAGTCAAATCAATGTTAATTCAGTGAAATATTACAAGAGAAACACAAAGTGGGCCTGATTGCGTGCCTTTTTTCACCATGATTAATTGTTGTTGTTCTTCTTTTGGCTGCTCCTTTTAGGGGTCACCACAGTGAATCATCTGCCTCCATCTCACCCTATCCCTAACATCCTCCTCTGTCACATCAACCCTCTGCATGTCCTCCTTCACTACATCCATGAATATTCTCGGTGGTCTTCATCCTTTCCTCCTACCTGGCAGTTCCATATTCAACATCCTTTGTCCAATATATCCTCTATGCCTCCTCTGCACATGTCCAAATCATCTCAACCTTGACAGTATATACAAACAAAATCAACTTTTCTTCAATGCAGAATGTTCTTTGCATAATAATATAAATTCTTAAACTTTACAACTTCCCCCCAAACTGCAGTGACTTTCAGGATTTTCTCTCACTTAAACAACTTAAAGTTCTACAGGAAAGAGGTACAAATAATTAAGTGTAAATGAAATGCTGTACACCCACCTTTACCTGACACTACCTTACCAAACAAAAGCAGGTGCAGCAGATTTATAGAACAAAACAAATTACATCATTTTACAGTATGTTTATAAATTCAGCAGATAACAGGACATCAACCATTCTCTTATTTGTTTGTCCCCATAATTTTTCTCATAACTACGTTGAGCCTTTGCTCTTACTGAGGCTGCTGGCTTGTAGCTGGCTCTGAGCTCTGGACAATTTAGCTTTAGCCACTTTTCCTTTGTTAGCTTCTTTAAAATGTCTGTGGTTAAGTTTCTGATTAGGTTTGTCATTTCTAATGTTTTCATGCTGGTTCACCCACAGTTTACTTTGGCAAAATTTGCCTCTACTCGCAGTGAGGCGCTTCCACACTAACAACATGTCAGCATGTGGCTGAGAGTGTGCACGTTGACTATTTGCCTCTGCTGATGTTCGCATGTTACATATGAATGAAATGGACCACCTCACAATCAGTCATGTGGGAGGCTGACCGGCCGGTCACCGGTCCGAGCAAAACCGGAAATTGGCTGATTCCGCTCTCTGGCCAGTCGATCAGTACATCTCTAGAAGAATCTTAGTATCTTCAACTCTGGCACCTCCAGCTCAGCTATCATATTGTAAATCTTCCTTTTCACTCTTGCTGCTATCCTTTTGTCACAAACCACCCCTGACACTCGTCTCCACCCACACCACGCTGCCTGCATTCTCTCCTTCACCTCTCTTGTGCACTGTCCGTTGCTTTGGACGGTTGACCCTAAGTATTTAAGCTCATCTACTTCACTATCTCTATTCCTTGAATGTTCACCTTTCCACCTGTCTCCCTCTCAGTGGCGCACACACGTATTCTGTCTTGCTTGTACTGACTTTCATTTCTCTAATCTCCAGTGCATACCTCTACCTCTCCCGGCTCTCTTCCATCTGCTCCCTACTCTCACTACAGATCACAATGTCGTCTGCTAGCATCATAGTCCATGAAGACTTCTGTTTGACCTCATCTGTCAACCTGTTCATCACCACTGCAAACAAGAAGGGGCTTAGAGCTGATCCCTGATGTAATCCCACCCCCACATTAAACCCACCTTGAACCTGGACATCTGCATACCTCCATAGGTATGTCATCGGGACCAACTGACTTTTCACTCTTCATTCATGGTCTGATTTCCTTCTTATTAATCTTCTGCACTTCCTCATTCACTCTCTTTACTCCATCCATCCTCCTCTCTTATTCTTTCTTCATGCTCCCTTACTTAATGCAAAACAAAAAATTAGTGACCTGTGCTGAAGGGATAAACATAAAATTAAATGAGCAAGCATTTTGGATTTGACAATATAAAAGAGCCTTTTTGACGACTGTGTTATTATAAATTCAATCTTTCACAGTAATATTAGCTCAAGGCTTGAGTGAGTCAACTAAAGCAACAGGAATTAAAGTCGCTGCATTAAATCTACAATAGAGTGCAGTGGTTTAGGCAACATGCTTTTAATGTGTTCCATAAAATAATATTACAAATCCTGCCACAATGTACGCTTGTTTGTCTAAAGTAAATCAATAATGTGTTTGGAAATATCGGGTATAAAGGACATAGTGTATAGTTAGTATAGGGTTAAGGGTTGCATAGAAAGCTGTTTGAGATGTTGATTCTTTATTATAAGTACCAAGGAAACTATTTCTAATTTTTTTTTTTTTTTTTGGATCCATGTGTCATTACTAATCCCTGGCTTAATTTCTGTAACACTTGTTAATATACAGGTCAAGTGTGTTTTTGGTCTGGTGATGCATGCATGTCTGCGTTTAGCTAATTATGCACATTCATCTTTGTTCACATGCTTGTGTCACGTGTGGCGTGTGAAGGCTGAGGACCTGAATGCAGGACTCAGAGGCAGGCACACAGGAATAAACAGAGTACGAGCCTTTATTGTGGCCATTAACATAACAGAACTAACAGGGCCAGGGAAACAAACTATGTTAAACCTAAACTGGGAACAATAAAATAGGGAAACACGGGAACAAACAATGCCACATACGACAATGACAACACAACTCTAACAAATGAGAAGGAAGACTGAAACAATAAATACACAGCAGGGTGAGTAGGGAAGTGGAGACACCTGGAGCAGAACAGGTGAGCCAAGTGACACTAATGAGACTAAGAGAAGTAAAGCAAGACACAAAGCACATTGGACGGGGATGACAAAATAAAATAGGAAGTGAGACGACACAAACTACACACCACGTGGAGACGAACACACTGAGGAAAACGGACGCAAAAGACTCCACGTAATAGGGAGGAACACGGAGGAAAAAACACAGGGAAAACTAAACTCTAAGGCTACTGGGAACTTAACTAAACTAAACATACATTAGGAGAACAATATAAACCATAAACGATCAGAAAATCTAATTACTAAAGTTCATTCAACAAAGGAACACAGGGTCGCTGATCCAGGACCATGACAGCTTGCTGCAATGTGACACTGATTTCAAGTGTGATTGCAGTGGTGTTCGTGTCTCTGGCCTGCACCCTGGGTGATTCTGTCGAGGATGGGATGTCACAAGACATTATATCATTTTTAATCTCCCTAAATCTTCCTCCATCAAGCTGAGGAAGTGTAGGCGGCAATAATGAAGAAAGGAAATGCCACCTCTAACCAGGAACATGCCTGAGGCACAGTGATATGTCTCACGATGGAGAGTTGACCCCGAAAGAGAGGGCTTCTAACCTCCCACACATTTACAGTAACAGAATTATTTTGTTTTTAGTGGCGACTTTGCTCAACTTCTGAACTTTCACAGCCAAAATGCAATTTTTATAAATGGAATGTAAATGCATCACCGAACTGAAGGTTGTTGATATTTGTTATCAAACCAGCAACATAACAGGCACCGCTCTTTGTTGGTTTAGTGGCAACCGCGTTCTCTGGTGCATTGTAGCCTCTGGTCTGCTAGCTGCTAGCACTGTTTGATAGCCAAACTCTGATACCAGAAAAGCCAAGTATGTTTTGTCTCATCTAAATCTGTTTATCTTCTGTGAACAGTATAGGCAAGAGCAGATCTATGATCAGCAGACAGCCTTTTAATTTGTATATATTTTTTTCTTTTCTCTATTTTACATTGAAATGACTCTTAAACCAGCACTGAAGGCGTAGCAGCCATAACACCACCAGTCATCAGCTCAGTGACACAGAATGGTGGATTACAACTTCACCCTATGCTGACATTTTTTAGGTAAGTTTAACAAAGTAGATATAGCTCATTATCTGAATAAAATGTGTTAATAAAGCTGCACAAAATTAGAACTGCACATCTGTCCAGTGTCCTAGTGATCTGTTAAGGACAACCTAAATGTGAACATAAACGTTCATGAGAGTGACACACCTGGAAGTGTCAGTCCCGTGATGTGCCTCTCTGTCTTGGGTGGACAGGAACCTTTTTCTGGAGGGGCACAAATAATTTGCGTGTCATCTTATTGTGACACTTGACAGATGTGAGGTTGCGCCGAAAAACACGATACCAAACAAGGCAAGGTAAAGAGTTTTTAAGGTGAAAGTTAAAAATCAAAAGTAGTCAAAACAGCCAATTATACCCCAGACTCCACATGGAGCAGAATTTTTAAAAATTACATCAGATTCATCTGATATTCAGTACACAGTTGTGGAGTAGCAAGAACTAGCACCAAGCCGAACACCATCTGGATCCAATCCAGATTTTGGATTTGCAGAATACTTGAATTTAACTTGGAAAACTATTTAATGGATATTTTTGGCCATATCGCAGCTGAAAAAAAATGCATCATCCTCATTTGTTGCAGTAAGAAGCATGTCACTGTTGTCCATGGACATGGAACATTTGATTGGGATATGATCCGGATACACAAATATATAACTTTTGACTCTATCAACCCAATCACTCAATTCCCTGATTATTGCCTGCCTGACAAAAATCGTGTATTTTCCATTATAAGAGATAAAGCTTTTATAAAAAATTTAAATGACCAAAAAATGAAACTTTTCACAACTTGGAAAATTATGGGTGTGGATAATAAGACCAATGTGTCATTGTGGTGATTCTATATTTGCTGTTTGTGAGACAGACAAACTTTCAAATCAGCTAAAACGTCTGCTGGGGGCGGGGTTTGTTGTGCCCGGCACCACTTGTTAGAAAATAAACACAGTGTGTTTATACTGTCATTCATTATAAAATGCAGCAGAAAGCAAACTGTGTTTCTGCACTGCAGCTAAATCAATGTACAAATGAGTGTCAGAGTAAGTTAAAACAGTTCTTTTTTTTTCTCTCAGCAAGTGAACATTGACCCTCATGAGTGCCAGTGTTCACTTGCTGAGACTGCGTAGGTTCCCAGTCATCTAGATCAAAGGGATAGCACCTAGCCACTGATACATATGTGGATGACACCTGAGTCAAAATCAAAACCCAAGAAGTAAAAGCCTTCACTAACCACATCAGCTCAGTGGATAAAACATAAAGTTCACCAGGGAGGATGCCAGAGATAAAAGGTTACCATTCCTGGACTGTGCCGTGCTTACTGGGGAAGATGGAAGCCCCCACACACACAGACCAGTACCTACTCTTTGACTCCCACCACCCACTGGAACACAACCTTGGGGTGATCAAGACCCTGCAACAGAAAATGTTCCCTCTAAAGCATAAGGGAAAGAAAAGGAACACAAAGCTCTTATATGTGGTTATCCCAACTGCGCTTTGATCAAATCAGCAAAGATTTTTGAAGGATGGCAATGTTCACATTTTGGACCGGGAAGACAGATGGCTTCAAAGAGGACTAAAAGAAGCCATCTATGTCCACTGCGAACAGCCATCACTGAACAGAAGTAGTGGCTTATGACATTAGCTGTCACTCACCTACAATGCAGTCTTGAGATCCCTTCCACACTCACACCTAACTTCAGGGGACCTCAATAAGTCACAGAGTGTGTCAAGGTTTCACAACGGTTTCACCCAAAACCCCCAATGTAATGGCCTATGCCTTTTTTCACACCGTGGCTCATGTGATGATCCACATGAACAATAGTGTGTCAATGACCACCTCCAAAGGGACAACCCTCATTAGGTTTTAAATCCCTGGGACTCTCCACCATTTGGTTTTAGAACTGAACAATCCTCTTGGATGAGCGGTGAAACATTCTTCAAAAAACTTAAAGAAGTCCAGTCACCTTTTTTCAAACTCCGGAGACATGGCAATCAATATTTGTTTTAATCTAGTTATGTAACATTTACAACACAGCGTGGGAAATCCCGTCCTATCCGTCATCCTGCCTCTGTGCACCTGTAAACCAATAACACATCATTCATTGTTTTGTCAGGGTAATAAATTATGACACAGTTCTCCAGGTAGGTAAATGCCTTTTCACAATTTTTGACATTTTAATGAAACAGTATTTATTTTTTATTTGTTTAGTTGATTTAGTAGGGAAAATGCACAAAAATCTATTGTACCAGATATAGCTAAAAACTCATTTGCACCCCTCGCCGGAGGCCCCCAATCAATGAGGAACCAATCCTAGTAATGACTTTAAAAAATAATAATTTACAAATAAAGAGCACATGGTCAGTAAACCCAAAGGCAAAACAAACAAAACAAAACAAAAGTTTGTTCAGTGCAAAGAAATTTAAACTATGTGAACCCAAGCTGCCACATTCATTCTCACACAGGTCACTGACTGTAGAGGTGAGACGTATTTTAAAAATAAATGTAAAATCTTTAGAAGTACTGCACTCTCTGCCATTTTCTGGTAAGGAATTTCTTGTCTTTGCTTCCTTAACTGAGAAACAGTTTTGTCCAAATGTTGTAAACCAGAATTTAAGAGAACAGTCTCCTCTCGTGGAAACTCTCATTAACCTCCAGCCAGCACTACCTGTTACAAACTGTTCAACTGTTTGTGGCACTACTTTATGGATACTATTGCAACCACTTATGCAGTAAATCAATATTGGCCTTAAACATCTATTCATCCACGTTCATCTAATTCAGGGTCATGGTAAGAGGTGTAAAAAGGTGATACTTCTTTTAACAATTTTGCAATAATGATGAAATAGAGAGTTTTTAAAGCATTATCTTCAATGTTTGCTTACACAGATTATAATATACCCCAGGCTTCTTTTCAGCACTGTAGCCAGGCTGACAAACAATCAGAGCTCTGTCGAGCCAAGTATTCCTTTAACCAACATTGTCATCCCTGAACCACCCCTTAGTTATGCTGCAATAGACCTAGGCTGCTATGCACTGATTATTTCTTTTCATTCACCTCTTTTTACTCTGTTTATGGACCACTCCGCATTTAATCATTAATTATTAATAATCTCTGTCACTCTTCCACAGCATGCCTTTTGTCCTGTCTCTCTCCCCTGACCCTGAGCTGGTCGTGGCAGGTGACTGCCCCTCCCTGAGCCTGGTTCTGCCTGAGGTTTCTTCCTGTTAAAAGGGAGTTTTTCCTTCCCACCAAATGGTCTCTCATAGGGGGGTCGTTTTGACTGTTGGGTTTTCTCTGTAATTATTGTAGGGTCTTTAGCTTACAATATAATTCACATTGAGGCGACTGCTGTCATTTGGTTCTATATAAATAAACAGAATTGAATAATGGTAGCACTGAAGCAGTATTTGTCTGAGACCATGTTATAATTCCATATGAAAAAACATTTGTGTGAGTGGTAGCTTTTGGATAGTCTGTCAGTAGCATTACAATGAAGGTACACAATCCACAGTTGTTAATAAAATGATTTGACTTTTTGTATAGTAAGGTTTAAGTTTTAAGTTCAAGTTTCAGCATCCACAGCTCACATGGGAAATTATTTTGCTCCAGATTCGGTCCCTTATAAATACTTAATCAACCTATGTCCACCTATTGGTTGTTCGAACTCTTTGACCAGGTCAGTGCTGGTGTCACAGTCAGCAGTGGCTGACCATGAGGAGTGTGGAGGTATGAGGACCCAAATGCAGGATGCAGAGGCTGAGAATGAAGCAGCAGCAGAGCATAAATGTGAACAGAGAAAACTAAACAGAACACAGGGAATTTATAAAAGGCAAGGGTAACTAGGCACTGGGAGACACAGAGGCAGATGAAGTGACAAAGGATGAGGGGAGATTAAGACAATAAATAAACAGACGGGTGATTAGGGAAGTTGAGATAGCTGGGGCAGAACAGGTGAACAGAATGATACTAATGAGACAAGGAGAAGCAAAACTGAACACAACACACAGGGAACAGGAGACTGACAAAATAAAACAGGAAAAGAATAAACAGGGACACAAACACAGATTTAACAGGGAGGGAGGATGGTAAAATATGGGGACAGGACATGAAGACAAAATTCACAGGGACACAGAGATGGAGAGGGACTGAGAAAACAGAATCTAAATAAACTCAAGAACATGACTTCTAATAACTAAAGTAAGGCCTGTAAACACAAACTGCAAAACCATAATGAAGCAATGTGAAAAAGAAACACAACTGAGAAAATAAACAATAGCAAAAACCCAAAAATGTAAAACACTGGGCAAAAGGCCCAGGACCATGACACGCGGAATACTCTAGGACAGAGGTTTGGCTCTTAGAATTAGAACTTTTTATGCTGTCATTTAGTGAGGGCTCTCAGTTAGTAGCACCTAAAATGGTCTGAACACACAAGTCTCACAAACATATAATCTACCACCAGTGTTTTCAGTAGAACTGCATTATTAGCTTTTGCCTGCAGCATGACCAAGAAGTTGTCACAGATTTCCTTAAATCACATTTTATGCCAGAGTTAAGACGTGTTATGGCTGAGAGGCTTTTCTGTTGTAATTTTCTGCATATTTTGTAGGATCACTTTTCTTGTGTATCACGTTTTGTTTTATTTCCTGTCTTTGTCTTTTCCCCCACTGTGTGATTGTATTCCACACCCCAATTAATTGTGATTTCATATGACTTGTTATTCAGTCAGTGTTTATTTATAGTCCAGGCTTTTCATGCATTAATTCTCACTTCATCTGTGTTCATACTTGCTGTGCTGTGCCATATTCTTTGTGTCTTTACTTTCCAATATTCTCAGTTCTTTTCTTCTTTTTTCTTTCTTTCTTTCTTTCTTTCTTTCTTTTTATGTTGTTTTCTGTGTTGCTTCTTGGGTTCTGATTATGCCTCTGCTTGAGTTTATCTGTTGGAATGTAATCCTTGTCCAGTTTTCTTCTTTGTAAATAAAGCTCACCTTTTGTCCCCCCCTAATCTGCCTCCTGGTGCCTCTTAGTACTTTTGATTAAATCATAACAAGGCAGTTGCTTTTTGGCAAAGAATTTCCAAAGCTCTCAGCTTAATAGTCTCATTTCAATGAATTGGCAATTTGGGAGCTACTGTAAGTCCAGTGATTCAATAAATTACTGGTAATATTTGCTTGTGTGGAGCAAAAGACACTTAATATTGATGTATTTATTTTGGGAGTTAATGAAAAAAGAGTTAATGAGAATAATAATGAGAATGCTGGGATGTTAAAAGTATCTTATTTAAGAAAAATATAAACTAGATTGCCCAATTAATAATTTGAAATGTTAAAATCATCGGTTCTTTTAAATTGGAACTAATGGATTGCAGCCATGGCTTGCATGGTGACATTGTGACGGTGATGATAATGGTGTTGGCAGCCATGATGATGACTTGCCTTAAACTATTAAGATTCCATTTTTGAGCTGATCCACATTGATTGGATATCTAGCCTGACCTAATCTAACCCCTCAACAGGAAATTGATTTTCCGTAATGAAATTACTCTGTCGTTGACAGGCTTGTCTGAGAGCACTCATGGGGAGTCCTCCTTCAGTACTCACAATCTGATTCACCCAGTCATGATTTGGACACCATTTCTGTTGAGATACTTCGGCTGTCCTATTCTTTCAGTGGAAGCTGGATTACCTGCCTGCACTTTCAAGACTTTCCTTTCCTGTTCATGGACAGAATCCTTAACAGATGGGAGGTCTTTAGAAACATGCCATTTCCAGCCTTGGTCATACCAAAAGTTGATCAATTAGAGGCTGAAGATGTTTTAATTTATTATATCACTGCCACCAGATGAAAATAGATGGTTACTAGACATGTAACCTAAAAGGCCACTCATTTATGCAGTTTATTACCTACATATATACACAATAGGTTGAAAAGTTTTAGATAAATTCTGCTAAAACTTTGTAGGGGTGTAGAGTGGGGTCATGTAAACAATCCATTAAAATTTGCCTTACATGCACCAAGTCCTTCAAGGTCAATGTAATGATTTATTGGTCAAAAACTGACAAGAAGCCTCATAACTTAGAAATGATTCTTATAAGTGTGGTGTATGTTGTCAACATATAGAAAGTATTGTTTAAAAATTTTAAATATGTCACATTTGACCTCTGGCCTTTCCTTCAAGGTCAGTGGAGTCATCTGAAGGTCAAAGTGATAATAATGTTATTTAGAGCTATTTGAAACTATGTTTCTCACTATCTTTGTTTGTATTGGCAACATTTAGGAAATTATACTGCTTTATGGGAATTCTAAATATCACAATACATCTAAATATTATGTCACATTTGACCTCTGATCTCACTTTCCACATCTGCCTCTCTTAAGTTGACCCCGCAATGTTATATCTTTAAAGACAGTATTATCCAGAGAAAGAGAATGAATCCACATAAATAAAAATTATACACAGTTATGTATATATATATATATATATATATATATATAAAATCCCATAATCTACTATATATACATTTGTAACTAAAGTCGAAGCAAGAGTTTTTAAAATAGGTCTAATTTGTTAAGCTAACATAGTGCCGAACCACAAGGTTAGCTATGTTTACATGGAGCATAAAAATCTCATTCTTGTCAGTTCATAAGTCAAAACACAATCGAAGTGCTTCATTATAAAAACATCAATCAGAAGAAACAGGCCGTAAAAAAATGTAATTAAGTTGCAGACAGTTGGTTTACACCTTTTTCATAACCTGCTCAAAAGAAAAATTGTAACATGAAAACAATTTAACCTGATTAGGTTTCTGCACACGCCCTCTGCACTGTGTTCTTTCTGCGCATGCCCTCTGTCTGGGCATAAATGTGTACCAATGTACTCTTCTGCACCTGAAGTGGTTCCCAGCAGAAAGTTTGCTTTTAATATAAAGCCTGAAGGAATCCAGAGCAATATAATAACAGCAACTGCTGGGACAAGCTGAGGATAGCTATCTATCTTCAAGAAACTGATCAAATCCATGATGTACTCATAACATTTGCACATGTCAAACTGTTCCAAGACCAGACCCCATCAAAATCACATCTCATTCAGAGTTGATCTGTAACCTGAAATTGGAATGATTTCAATCAGAATGCAAAAATGTGTGCATTTAACCTCGGCTACTGAAATTTGGTCTCACCATAGAGAAGGCAAACACACACACCGACACACCGACACACACACACACACACACACACACACACACACACACACACACACACACACACACACACACACACACACACA